>JAHREE010150661.1:0-99030 GCA_033628505.1 Tringa tobata
TCTTTATATATTTTATATATAGTTAGATAATATATAAATAATAAGCATAGACATAAATATAATAAATGCATAATTAGTCCTCAGCACAGAACTGAGATCAGGATTGCTCTGAAGTACAGGATCCCAAATTATAGGCAGCCAGGTATATTTCCAGTGGCAGACAGGACTTTGAGACTCCTACCTATGTTTTGCAAAGAATGATTAAATTCAGCACACTTCTGTAGATGTTGGCAATGAAGGCTCCATACTTTCTGTTTGATCCAAAAATTGTCTGCTAACACTGTCATGCAAAAATGTACTTGAGCAGACACATATAATCACAGGCTTTGCACAAGAATCTCCTGGACTTTTGTTTTGATCTTGATCCAAACAAAAAAAATTCTGAATACAGAATGCCTCAAGCAACGTCTGCTACTAAATAAGACAACCGTTACATTAAGAACCTGCACAATTTAAGAAGAGTTTTGCACCCATTAACCCTTACGGAATAACAGCTTTGCTCGTGTACCCAAATATGCAAGTCTAATATTCACCTCTGGTTACAGAGTTGTCAAAATGGATTTTCAATTTTCAGTTTTCAGTGATTGATGTCAGACCCAAGAGACCTGTCCCCATTCCACACCGAGACCCTGCTCGTCCTCTCCTCCCTGAGCTCTCTCCAGCCACTGGGGCAAGAGTGCACTTCTTAAAGTAGCCTTATTTTCTCTATATAAGATCACCCTCTTGATGAGATGTCTATGGGAGATTCCCTTCCCAACTGTCCTGGTTTCAGCTGGGATAGAGTTGATTTTCTTTCTAGTAGCTGCTAATTTGGATTTAGTATGAGTATAATGTTGATAACATATGATGTTTTAGCTGTTGCTAAGTAATGCTTATATTAACTCAAGGACATTTTCAACTTCCCATAGAAGCTGAGAGGGAGCACAGACAGGACAAGCTGGCCGAAGGAATATTCCATACCATAGACATCATGCTCTGTATATAAATGGGGAGTGTTAAGGGGACAGGAATCCACGATTGCTGCTTGGGATGGGCTGGGCAATCAATCACTGGGTAGCGAGCAATTGCATCACATCACTCATTTTGTATACTCTTGCACCATTATTATTATTGTTTTCTCTTCCATTACTGTTCTAATAACTGTCTGTATCTCATCCCATAAGGTTTTTTAAATTTTTCTCCCTCTTCTCCCTATCCCACTGCAGTGGGGAGGAGTGAGCAAACAGCTGTGTGGTCCTATTTGCTGGCGGGGATGAAACAATAATATTGATCCAGTTAAGCTGTTTTAGGGGATGCAGCTTTTGAAATGAAATTCAGTCATAGAAAGAGGCAGTAACAGCTTTAGCAATTGCTGCAATTTATCCAAACATGAATGATATCAGTGCGGTCAAAGTATTCTAGCAAGCAGCAGCCAGAAAACATTCAGTTTGACAACTTCCCCACACACGCACGTCAGAGCTGGCTTATTACGTTTTAGATTT
Source organism: Tringa tobata (assembly GCA_033628505.1). Classification (NCBI taxonomy): domain Eukaryota; kingdom Metazoa; phylum Chordata; class Aves; order Charadriiformes; family Scolopacidae; genus Tringa; species Tringa tobata. Next base: position 1,482 of record JAHREE010150661.1, read on the forward strand.
TTATCTTTTTTCTCTACCACGCATCTTTAGTAATGCTCCAGCCTGTGTGGAATCATGTGAATGGAGGCACATAAGCCAGTGGAAGGGCCCCTGCTCACCTCTTTCAGCAAGAGAATACAATCCACTATCTGAACTATAAAATAAAATACCCAGACGTTCTGAAGACTAGAGGCCAAAAATACCTGTTTTTTACCAGAAAGACTCCCTGAATTTTGGGAAAGACTACCTACTACATCTGGACTTTACTGCTATGTTTAAGAAAGAGAGAACTACCGTATATAATTTGGCTCCTGCAAAGAATAGGGAGGTAGATTAAATGAATGAAATCAGTATAACATCTGTATTTCTAAATGACAACTTCCCTTTTTTTTTGCTGGTGGAACTTAAAAACACATTATGGATCTGAAAAATGAAGCGTACTTTCTGCCTTCCAGTATACTGAAAAACAAGGGGGAAAAAACCATGGAAAGAGGCATTGCTACATTTGTTGCCACTGGTTAAAGGTCTCACGTAGCTCAAGAAGCAGCCCATGTTTATTAAGGAAAAATGAAATTGAGTAATGAAAATGAGATCCCCATGCATATTCAACTTCATTCAGTAAATACAGCATGACATGCTGTCTCTTCACTGACTAGGAACTGTAATCATTTGATATTGTAATTTTGAATAACTTAATTTGAAATAATCAGTAGCAGAAAGTATTTTGAAGAACTGACAACTGACGCTATAATTATTGCTAAAAGCTCTACTTTAAGTATTCTTAGCTGTTCGTTTTGAGAGAAAATACATCCTAGAAAAGTTTCTTTTCCATTTTTTCCCAGCTTTTCAACTGCTATAATACTAGGCCTTGGGAATTAGACTCAATGTATTCTTACACATTTCAGAGGAGGCCCTGGATGCTTTGATCTTTGGTAAGAAAAATGAGACGATACTAGAGCAAATGATCCCCTGCCTTATTTTCTTATATTGTTGCTATGGTTTCTGGCTGCCATGTTATCATTTCTCTGTCTTAAATGAGACAGTGTGTTATTTTTTTTTATATATATATAACATGGGTTTAGTTATTTGCATATAAAATGAGTAGAACTAGATTTGTCTCTCAATCCATATCTGTTTCCATTTAGGTTTGCATGTAGGTTATTTTTAGTTATAGGAATAGCTTCCCTACTATGCATAACAGTCCTGGAAAGGCAAACAACAGAATGTACCCAGTAAAAACTTTAGGGAAATTATTTTTTTCTAATACAGTTAGAACTTAATAATATAACTAATACAGTTATAACTTAAAGGCTCATAAACCAGAAAAGAAAGGAAAAAAAATAATCCTTAAATAAGTTATGTTTCTTGAAAAATTTCAAATGCACTATGCTGTCTTCTAAATGCCATATTTTAGAAGAGAGAAAAGGGCAGGAAGAGAAGAAATCATTAAGATGTATGATTTAGTATTTTGGGTAGAAACCCTCTTATCTGCGTTGGCAGCAACGTCTCCATGCCTGCACAGCATGGGGAATACAGCAAGGCAGGATACAGAGAAATTACCCAGCTCAGTCTTCTACACTGGTCAATGATCCCTAGGTTGAAGCTTCTTCAGTGAGCTGCACTGTGCTCCCCTTTCAATTCTTCACCAAATTCCAGTGACAAAAAAAAAATCTCATTAAAAATGCGTTATCTTTTTCTTCCTCTGAAATATAGAATAATTGTACTATGTGAACCACAGGCTATAGAGTCTCTACTCTTTACACTACCGCTACACATAAATAATGTTATTAATAGTTCTGATCTAGTTATAGATATTTCTGCCACTAACCTAAACTAATATCCGATATCCAGAGCTCAAGGGGCATTTGCTTCTAAAGAGATAAGAGAAAGAATGTAAAGAAGTATGAACATCGCAAACTCGATAAAGTTGACATAATATAACAGGGGATGCTCCTTTGAAAGGTTGGACTAGTTTGTTATTTAAAACATTATATTCAATAGAGAAGAAGCATAGGCAAATTCAGGCTGAATAGGCTGACAACAGAAAACCTCTGAAATGCTTTTGACATGTAAAATGAAACTTACATAAACTGGGAGATAGCAGATAAAATGCCATGGGCTGACACTATGACACTACTGCTTGTATTGCTAAGATTTTTCTAAGTTCTGCCCTCTGTCTACCTGGTCTTTTAGCAAGCTCCTCACCATGAAGGAACTTCTCTTTCTTCAAGTCCATTCTAAATTTGTACAGTGCTATCACTTGTCTTGAAGCACCATCAGCAGCTACTCAATATGAATAGTTTCAAATTGATTTGAATTTAATTTCCAGAACAAATAGACTGGATTTTGATCTAAATGCAATAATTTTGCCTGTTGTAATGAGATAAAATGACGGTAGTGGAAAACTCTTTTATTTATTGAGATTCTTACCAGAGCTGAGCCTTTTAGGGAAATAAAATGAAAAATGTGGCTCGTTAAATGGCGTAAAGGGCAGGGGGGAGGGTTGTGGCATGGTAGCTTTTTATGTTGAATGGTAAGCGTAACATATTCCAGACTGGACAGACTCATTATTACTGACACCTTTTACAGTCTCAAATGTTTTTCACTGTTGATAGTGAGTCCATATTGGAAATTCTATATTCAGAGTCAGGAATTATTAGAATAAACTGTACTTGGATCACACTTCATATTTGCTGATACTTGTGCCATTTTTCAGTTATTCTCACACTTTATGTAGATCTCTCCTCAGTGACAATGACATACCACATTAGAGCTGAATTCTGTTGCCAGGAATACATTCATTTTCTTAGCAAAATTACATTTTCGCAGAAATTTTAAAACAGGAGAATTGGCTATTTTAAAAATATGCTTGCTTCTTGCAGTCATTTCTTACTGGTGGCTCTCCAATCTTTTTCTAACATTTTTATTAGGACTAACATTTTTTTTTTTGCCACATATGACTCAGTAATGTCTGCATTCTGAATTTAAATTTGAATTAGAAGAATGGTAAAGGGAGACAGAGATGGAGGATTCCAGTTTTAAAAAATGTTCCTCTGGTCCCCAAAAAACTTCTACAGATTTCTGTTAAGTGAATTAATAAAAAAGAAAGCCTACCACTATTAAGTACTTTATACCCTTAAAATACAGTTTCAGATCAATTCTCTCTATGGATTTAATAATTATGTAAATAAAAAAAAAAAATCTGTTTCTTTCTTAAACAAATGTTTTGTTTGGTTGGTTTCCTTTTAGAATGGAGAGAAATATGAATTAATTCATACTTTACTGTCCTCTGTGAAATTAGTTTTTTATGCATTGGTAACTGAAGCCCATCAAACAATTCCCATGAGTTATTGCTTACCAAAGTCTTACAGTAGCATTACAGTCTATGCTATGAAATGATCTGTTTTCATTTTTTAAGAAAATTATCTCTCATATCTTACTTTTGTAACAAATTTCAATATTATTGTGGTGTTATTATTCTTTTTCATGTTAAAGATGCATTTAAAATGATCCCAGGAACTGATCTTTTGTTGACAGTTCATATGAAAGGAGAGAAACAATGAAAGGAATTACAGCCCATTAGAGATCCCCTTTAAGTTCTTAAATTGTATAAAAGCAAGGGAAATTCATATGCAAATGAAATCTGCAGGCATTAAAAAGGGAGGTAGCACAATGTAATTGCAGAGAAACTGCGCAGAGACAGCAGAATAATGATAGGAAAAAATTTAATGAGATTCAGCTTCATAATATATTCACTAATATATTTAAGGGAAGACAGCTTGAAATGCAGCCCGTTGGGCAGGTGACATCTAGCGATATTGTTGAAGGACATTGTGCACCTTAGCACAAGACTTTTTTTTATTTAGATGTACGTATTATCTCATATCAAAATCACCTTTCAAAGATCTGAACCAACAGATAATATTTGTACAATGCCCCTTTAGGCTTTGGCTACAATGGGCAGTATAGAAATTGAATTCCAGGGGCATGGCCTTGCATTAAGGGCAACCTGCTCCACTGAGTTTTGATTCAAGGATTGAACGCAGTTCACATGGATCTTGAATGTACAGGTGCAAACGCAGTCCTGGAATTCAATACACGCCTTGAAAGTTACAGCTGGAACTATTTAGAGCTCACTTCTTTTTCAAAACACTGTTAATATTCACAGGGCAGAGAACTGTTCCTCTCCAAAATTTTCATACATTTGCATTCTGACATTGGAGGCACCTCATTTAGCCAAAAGATATGAGTGAATTGGCAGGAGCTCAGTGACTAGGAAATTAGGGCAACAGATGTTTGATTTATGAAGAAATATTAAAGAGATGAGCATAAATACATTGTCTCAGTTAAGGAGATGTGAACCACGTGTGTTAAAGCAGCCTAAAACCAGACGACATGGAGTCTGATTCAAGGAAACAGAGTGAGGAGATTACAGCTACACAATTCAGATTGAGGCTTTATTAGGAATTTTTCTTTGGTTATCCTGAGGGAAAGGAAACAATTCCCATGAGAAGAGATACTCACTAGAATAATAAATATATAATGGACCGGAGAAGAAATGCCTCACGGGCACAGCAGATATGTTTTACCACTAAATAATTCTTTTCTGCCCATAATTCACTTCAGCCCGACACTGATCCTACCACTACAGCAGACACCGAACACAAAATTGGTGCTAAATTCCCATACAGCAAAACTGCTCAGGTTTCTTGTTCCCTTGGCTCCTAAGTATCCTGGCATTTTCAGGGAAATGACTGTATATAATTCAGGTACAACTGTCTTTACCAAAGAAATAGATATTGTTACAAAGGCTAACATATGTGAGAAGGAAGGTGACAAATCCAGACAGACATCAAGATTAATTTGCTTATTTAGGCAGTAATTTAGGAAAATATTTAATCTGCTTAACTTTCAGCACCTAAGCAATCTATCTTGAGTAATTATGGCAGGAAAGCACATTGCAAACATCAGTGTCCCGTTGAATCTGCGTTGGCAGACAGACCTAACTGCTAGTCCATTTATTACAGCAATTCAAAGTTATGTCAACAGTCCTTCTGCAGCACTAAGGGGAAGGGGCATTATATTAAAATAAAAATATGTTTTGTATTCACATCTATTTTATATCACACCTATATTAAGAAAACAGTTGTTTTGATGCTGTAATTTCAACATCTAACAAAATGCTGTGGTACCACCTTGTGGCAGATTTTTAGATAGCGCTGTTGGCATTAAGATTATGAATTACTATTTTAAAAAAGAAATTAGAATAACTACCATTTGCTCTGATTCAAGTTTTGAGCTATGTTCAGAACCATCTTCATTCTTCTAGGAATTAGAATACTTTATAGATTTTTGGGTCTCTGTATTATAGAATATTTGAAGTAAATTCCAAATGTATTTCAGTGGAAGCTAGGTATCAGTGTTCCAACACTACTACAAAATCACTTCGAATATAAGAACTCACTTATTGAATCTTCTCAGTCTGGAGTTACGTATGTACTCAAATACTGTCAAACTTGGGAAGCAAAAAGACACAGAGAAGGACATTTCCTGCCTCCATTGAGGCTGACGGATCAGTGACAGCATTTCCAACTCTGGGCTCCACAAAGAAACCCAAACCTCTTTTAAAGCAGAGCCATGGGAGAAGCCACCAGGCAGATCTATCAGGTAGGACTGATTGACAGCTCCTGTAACTGCATCCCTGTCTGTGCAAGCTCAGGTGGCTGATGACAGTAGGACACCATCAGCAATATGAAGAGAACTAACAGACATGGAGGAGCCCAGGTTGTCCCTCTTGTCTCACAGATCTCCAAAGAGAAGGAAGCCACTAAGAGGTTCAGAGAGGTGACACAGGGAAGATAGCAGCTTCTACTCTCATGATGTTAAAATTAGAGAAAGACAGGGAAAATTCAGGAAGGCAAATAGGTATATAACTGAGCTGCCATGGTAAAGACGAGCTTTTGGAAAGAAAAACACAGAAATCTGGATACTGCTAAGTGGATTGGAGACATAAGACTGTAAAAGCATTTGGTTTACATGACTTGGCCGGGCCAGCATTTAATTAGCCCCTCTGTACTCTTCTGATTTTGAACCTTTTTAGAGACACCCAAGTATAACAAACAGTACTGTTTCAAGGACCTTTTGGTTTGCTTCTCCCATGACCATCTTCATCCATGTTTCCACATCACTGCAGGAAATGAGGTTTCTGCTCTTAAGCAGACATACCATCTGTTTAGACTTTGTGCTTTGGTTTAGGTGCATCCCAGGGTATTGAAGTTTAGGTACAGCTTTGACTGATTTGAAAACACAGAGCAGGAAGGAGAACTTCTCTTGTTTGAAAATGGTAGTTAACAGGTTGCTTATTGTGTGCACAAGGAAGCTCTGGGTTTCTTCAAACTAATGCTTCAAGTTTGAAGCAGCTTGCCACATTCCAGCTTGAACTCATATGTGTTCCTGTTTTGTTCACTAACTACAAGCATCAGTTTAGCGTGAAAAGGATTAAAAACTGGCACAGAGATTAGGCATGAATGAGCCAATTTGAAACAAGGGCTTTTGGCTCTGCAAGGTCTAGTTCTCCTCCAGCATCCTGCTTTCTAGTTTCCAGCTGAATCCCAAAGGGAATAATATTGGGATTATGTTTTACACCTACTGATTAAGGTTGACAATGAAACATGGAAATGCAAAAAGATCAGATGCTTGGGTCAAGCTGAAGAGAAAGCATAAGGCTAAAATATAAAGCATTCGAAAATGTAAGCAAAGGCTCTTACACCCTCTCGAGGACACTCTATGTTTAGATATCTTCCTGTCACACTTCCTCATCTCTCCACCCAAATGTCTGTGTTAGCTCTCTCCCTCGGACTCGGATTGAAAAAGATCACAAAAGAGTGCCTGCCTGGTGATTAGAGGACTAAAAATACTTTCTCCGGAAGCACTCTCATGAATACTAGTTTCTAACAGAATAATCAGATATGTACTTTTTACTATTTTCTTCATTTTAAAAAACTACCCTTTAAGAGAGCACACTACTGGGTTACCAGCAAGTGTCACAGCCTGGTAATGTAGTAAAACATTTTTGCACTAAGTAGGCAGTTATGTACCTGGGACATTTGTTTTCCAAACTTTCACGTGCATGCTCTATAAGGCAATGTTGATTGTAACCTGTCAAATAATCTTTGCAAATATTCATCATTTATAGTAGCTGTAGCCCATGCCTTGATGTTATATTAAATAAGTCATAACTCATGACAAGAGAAGCAGCAGAAAGGAAAAATATATAGAACTAATTAAAGGAAAGTTTCTTAAACAATTTCTTTAACCTTAACACGCTAAGCTCCTATTTATCATTTTATGCTGTATACTTGTAATAGACCACGTTACATTTCATCTCCCCAAGAAAGAAGGCCAATTCAAAAAGTATTTAAACGTGCTCACCTCACAGTGAGCAGAAAGTCAAGTGCCCCACTGTGACGAAGACTGAGGAAGAGAAGGAACATTATGAGAAAACATGAGCATGACTGCCTAAGGAGAACATAATGGAAGAACAACAGAAATACAGATTTCTTCTGAAAATATCTTAGACATCAGTTTAGATCTAAGCAAGAAGATGGAGGTGAAAACTCCACTTCCTTCATTTGTGTTCCGGCAGTTATAGGATTAGTGGTAAGGGTATGATCACAAAGTTGATCCTTTTGTTGTGCCTTTTTTTTTCCCCACTACAATACAGGCAGAATAATGCCTCAGAGGACTGGATAAGGAAGCTGTAAACTGCCATACACAAACCATCTGCAAAATGGAGCACAGAAAGGTGGCAGAGACACAAAGTTGGAGGAGCTTTCATCAGATGCACCTACAACAGTGAACGTTTTTGCTCTCAGCTTATTTGTACCTCATTCCTCAGCTTTGTATGTAAGATCCTTTTAAGTTCAGATCTTGCAATCAACATAAAAACAAATAGCCTGCAAATCTTTGTTTCTATATGTCAGGTGATTAAATGTGGCCAAGACTTTTCAATAGAAGCTTTCTGCTGGGAAAATCCTGAGTGAACCCCCAGATTTTCTAAAGAAAAATATATGTTTCAAAAGGGTTGTCAGGAAATTTTCTCAGGACAAGGTTGGAAAGGAAAGAAGAAGAAGAAGAAAAAATAATCTATTTTCTTCATCACCACAACATTTCCTCTGTCTCTTGAAAATAACCAGTGTTTAACAAGCTGATTTGGGACATATGGAGGCACATGCAGAGCACAGGAAACGTATCTCAAGTCTCCCTCACTCCAGATGCTGCCTATCTTGTGACTAAGGGGTGTCTGTCTGTCTGACTAGTGTAAGTTCTTCTGTAAAAGCAGCAGTTTCAGTTCTTCCATAGTGAAGTTGTTACTGACGTGGTTTCTTTTTTTTTTCCTTTTTTTTTAACCCAGACCACTTGTCCCCACTTCCCATTCCCCCCTCTTGCCTTTTTTCTTAATTTGGGGTATTTTGGTTTTTGAGGTCCTGATGATGTGATGCCCTGCCTGTCTCTCTACCCACAGAAGACTAAATGCTACCCAGCGTGGGGATGGACTCTATGGCCTTGCGTGCTTTTTTTAGTTTGTCTGACTTGTGGGAGGAGGATGAAGATAGCACTCTGGCCCACATTTGAGCCTCTTCATCTATATATAGATGTATAGATGTAATATTTCCACAACAGCTGGTTTTAAGGGCCGTCTCAAAAAAACAAAAACCAGAAAGAAGGCGGTGACTTGCACAGAAAGTATCTGCTAACATGTCCACCTATTAATGAATGCCTGAGTCAGCCTGCTGTGTTCTCCTTGCCACTCGTGAACTGCCCATCCTGACCAAGTCTGGTACACAAACCCCTTTTCTGCTCAAAATCATCTCGTTCTTAGACTAAGAAGTAAAAATCTAGCTATCGCATTTGAGACTGCATCTTTTTAAGAAGTTGTGGTGAGAACACTGGAATCAGTGAAGCCTGTTTTCCCTATGGAAATTTGTGTCTTCTACTCTCAATATCACAAACTCTTGCCCTGCTATCACCTACCACGTCACCCTTACATAAGACTCCATTTCTTACACCTGTAACCCTTACTTTTTATGTCTTCTCCCTCCCACTGCCTGTAGACATCTGGAAAGGCCAGGGACAGCAGAAACAGCACGTGATTCAGAGACACCATGTGCTGTTTGTCAGCACTTTGTATCAAGCCAAGCCTCCTCTACCCACTCATGAGGTTCATAAAGACAGAAGGACTGTACCTACACCCGTCCGTCAAGTTCAGTTACAGTCGGCTCAAAGCTTAGAGTTACTGGGCAAGGCGGCCAGGCAGATGGAAGACAACATGACAACTAGGCTTCATTTCCTTAGGAAACACGTTCGATAATTCATTAATCTTACTCTTTATGAAGAATAGATCCATCCAGGAAGAGAAACCTGTTTTCAGTCCGGTTTACCCAGTTACATACAGCAGCAGGCACTGGCAGAACCACTAGCTTTGAGGACTCTGCCTCAAGGACACAAATCACTCAAGAACAAGCACAAAAATAAAACAAACAAACAAATACTTTACAAACTTTTAAAGAGATGAAAAGTACCACAGTTTGCAGGAAAGCAGGTTCAGCCAAGACTCTGTAAAAGGTGTTTGAAAAAATTAAAGTTTACTTCGGTTACCAGCAGGGGACAGCAAGGCTTTATACATACATAGAGATTTATCTGCTGTTCTGCTCCGATAAAAGAGACTGTTCAGTCTTTAGATAGCGTTGGGCAAAGGCTTCCAAAAAGGAAGAGGCAAGAACGCCTAAATTTAGACGGAATTGTAGGAAAATAACAGTAAAGATGTGGAGTACCGATCTCAAGACTCAGTCTTCGATTAAAAAGATGACGACCATCACCTTATTTTACTTACCAAAATATTCAGGGATATATTTAAATTTTATATTAAGATATTTAGTTCTATTTTAGATGCTGAAGGGGATCCTACTTGCCCTTAGTTACTATTTTAGAAGGGCAGAGACCTTCAGGTTCCATGTCATAGCTGACAGCCCTATACCTTCAATATTTTAGGGTATCTACAGTGACAGTATACACCTATATTTAGTCCGCTGACTCACACTGTCTGGTTCTTTGGATGGGGAAGGTGTTTTGAAATGCATATAATCATTTCTGATTATAGCTGTCCTTCCATGATTCCACAACATTTAATGACACCAAGGAATGACAGCATTTATGTTGTCCCCCATCACAAATTAACAAAAGCCTGAACTAGGTGTCTTAAAAATCTGGACAAGGGATTTCTTATTTAAAGAACTAGTAAGAATTGAGAAATCTTCTCTTCAACTTTTACTTAAAAGAAAAAGTGTCCTTTTTGAAAAAATATCAGTTAGACTTTTTCAGTTTGTTAAAAATGTTTTCAAAAAACATGTGCTGCCCTGTAAAACCGCCAAACGCTGAAAAAAATTAATGGGCCCATTTCCAAATCTATCGACGTATGCATATGCTGAGGATAATAAAACTGCAGTTTCCTTTGAAAAGAAGTCTGCAGAATTAAAAAAGGAAAACTATTCCTTCTCTTCATGTACAAAACTGCATTCTTTCTAATTCAGGAGCTGTTCACACACCACCCATAGTGAGTGGATACCAGACCAACAGATCGTAACCCAAAAATGTATGTTATATTAAAAATATATATTATATACCCATATAAATATTTTCTGCATTCCAAATGTGATTAGGGAGTTAATTTTTGTGTTTTAATTATTCATACAGAGAAGTATTAAGGTCTTTGCATACAAAGCGGGCTATAAATACCATCCCATACTGAATTTTGATTTCCGTGTTTTAAAACTACCATTTCCAAATTTAAAAGGCTTATAAAAAGAACCAGAGTTGAGGTTTAGGAATCTCCTTACTAGTAAAAGAGGGAAGAAATTCAATCTGTTTAATTTGTCAAGCAACAAATCAACAAATAATTTCATAATAAATAAATTTCAAAATAAATGAATAAATCAACATATAATTTCATAATAATTTCATAATTTTATATTTAAACAGCCTATAATTGAAATAAAAATCCAAAATCAAGACAAGATCAAACTAGAACGAGACACACTTTTTAATAACAACACCACACTAAGACACATTCTAGTTGAAGATGTCCCTGATCATTGCAGGGGGGGTGGACTAGATCATCTATAAAGGTGCCCTCCAACCCAAACTAGTCTATAATTTTAATAGACTTATACTGAGACTTTAAATCAAAATTGGAAAGCATTCTAAAAAATATTTTACTTGCACATGATTCTAAAGCCTTTATTTTGCAGCAGGTCAAACTAGGTCATAAAGGTCTTTTGGGGGTTTAAAATCTCTGAATCCATTGTATGCATTTCTTTTGCAAGTATTTTTTAAGCCCTTTATAATCTTATCGTTACCTCTGTGATCTGACAGCTGGAATTACTGTAGGGCCTACTATAAACCTCATAACTGCTCACATGGACTTCAGAATCAGCAGAATCAGTTGTTTTATTGCTATTCATGAGATACATGAAATTGTAGGATTGTCCCTGTTATCTGTTTTTCCATCAATAAATCTTTTTTAGTACAAGCTGAGTATACTAGCATTAATCAAACAATACTCAAAAAGAGAAAACGCAGAACACCCTGGCTGTTGGACGTTTATTCTATGATATACACTGGTTGCTATTAACAGCTAAAAACAGTCTTAAGCTTCTGGCAGTTGCATTGTTTCACTGTCAAAAGGATTTGCAAGGACTTGAAAATCATACCAATGATTAATGAACTTGATTAAGGAGCATTCCTAGAGTTACATTTTTGCAGATCCCAGTAAAGTCAGTTGAAGGTCAGAGGGCTGAACAATTACAAGAACATAATGAAGTCATATTATGAAGATATTTTATTTGTTAGAGACTTTATATTTCCCCTATTAACTGAGGTGAGACATTAAACTATGGGTTTAATATAAAACTATGTAAAGAGGGCCAGATTACGGTGCATTCCATACGGAAGGGAATGCATATGAATGCATACACATAATTTTAAGTTCACCTACAATTGGAGTCATCATTCTATTAACCAGGATAGTCTTGTCCTCATTGTGTCTAATCTAAAAAAATCCACCAATAATGTCTGTTTGACACTCTCTTTAAGCTTTTACGTAGTCTTGGTACAAGGCAAAAGTTAGTAAAGTTAATAGTGTCTATAGACATATTAGTGATATAGATATGTGATTAGTAAGATTAAAATCCATATCAGTATACTGACCCATCTTTTCTCTTTTCTTAGCCATTTGTGTCATCAGAGGTAAGTGCTCACAGGTACTTCTACAAGTCCGCCTGTGCAATTTTGTGTGTAGGAAATGCCTGATACCCTTTCCTAGGTAGCAAAGAGGTTTGGTACATGGCAAATATAATATTGAGAGAGACAGGAGAGAAAAAATAGGGCTTTTTTGACTTGGTGAAAATCTATTTTTAACCTTTCAGTAATTCTGCGGGAAGGAAGACTGGAGAAACTTGGGAGGCAGGCATTAATTTTGAAGTCCAAGAACTGATACTGCACTGTATTTGTTGTCTCTTATTTCTCTTTTTCTGCAAATTATTGATCTTTATCCAAATGCTAGAATAACTGAGTTAAAAATTCATTTGACCAGGTCTTTAACATGTGTTAGAGCATGCTTTCCTCAGTATTAACTGTTGTAATATTTTCTAAAGTTAATCAGGGAATGGTATTTTCATTAAAAATTGAATTACATATTCTGAAAATACACACTCTAATTGCTTTAATATCTAGCAGGAACTACAACCTGTCACACTATAAGTAAACAGAAGAATACCCTTTTTTTTAAAATGACCTATAGCATAATTCAAAAAAGTATCAAAAGATGCAGTGACGCTCTATTAAACATGTTGATTTCTTCATATGAGGGGACAGTGCGTAAAACCAGATTTGGGTCTGTCTGGCAAGAGCGTGTGGTTATGTGGGACGTATGTCTCAAACGCAGTTTTTCAGACTGCTTGTCCCCAGTTTCCTTTTTTATGTTTGGTCTCCTCTGTAGCGTGTTTCTGGGTGGAAGTCTTCTGCTTCCGTTTTAAAAGATTGACTAATCAGTCAGGACTCGTGTTACTCATTTCACTTAGTATTTGTAATCTCATGGTGAGATTAAAAAAAGCTGTGTAGGCAGAAGACAGTCAGCACCTCTCTGACATTCTATTTTAATGATGTGAAATGCAGAAATCCTAACATTGTGATAATAAAACTCAAAATTAGTCTTTGCTCACATGAAACTGTGCCAACGATCATTTTACATTTTCTTCTTAACAACTTCATTTTTTGATCTAGGTTGTTCTACTACATACAGCACCTCTGCTAAATCCCATACAAATCCTTTCTTCTGACTTCTGTTCTTGTCACTTAGCTTATTAGTCACCAAAACAGGTGTATGTTCTATGTTTTCTTTCACATATATGAATGATTATAGGTTCTGCCTTCCTTGCAATGATTTGCAAGATTGAGGGCTGTGACTCTGTTGCCTCACTGTGCCCCAGATTGAAGGTGGGAAGAAAACCTCTATGGTTTGCAGAAGAGGCATTCAAGACCTGTGAAAGGCAGAGCACAGCACTGGAGCCTTCCAATGTCTAAAGCAGACACAAACAGGACAAAACCTCTCACTGTACTGACCAAGAATGGCAAATCATGACTCTCTAAGTCCCAAAAAAGATACACAATTCAATTCAGTTTCCCACACATAGTGATATAATGCCATCTGACATCCTCTCTTGTATCACCTGATCTTCATTCATCACCTCAGAAGACCACAGGTCTCCCACAGGTCCTGTGTCATACTTGCCAGCGCTTCCTAGACTTTCCACATACCCTACTATGTCCCATACAGAAGTAGACTCCTATGCCCTGGCAACTGATATGAACCCAGAAAGACTAAGTTTTGCTCTAACTCACACAGGAAATCCATGGCAGACCCAGAAATTAGACTGAGTTTGCTCAAGTGTCATGCCATAACCACAAGACCCTTGATACTGCTGGCAATGAAACTTATTTAGACAGATCACCACTTTTTGGTGGTGGGAAACCGCCTTCATTTTATACACCCTTCAACACCAAAAAAACCCATGCTGTATCTTCCAATCGCTCTGACATGACTTCTCAGCTATTTTTGTCCCTAACATTTGATCTACTTCCTTCTCCTGTTCTCTGCCGTGTACTGTTCTCACTGCTGTAGCAGCAAATACTGCTGATATGTGACCATCATACAGATTAAGATCCATTGAAGCACTAAGCTGCATATCTGCCAATCTAATATTCTAGTATCATACACGCAGCGTGCTCTTCAGAAGTTGTGTCTAGCTGATACAATGAAACTTTATCTATAGCACAATAGTTATAAAACAAATAAAGAGAGAGAAAATGTATTTGAAGGCAAAATATACAAGTGTGAGCTCCTCTAATTGTTTTGAGATGGCAAGCTGATGTACTTTCCTCCTTCATGTCTCCACAAGGCCGTATTTTCAACAATTCCAAATGTTTTTAATCTGCTTTGATATTTAGTCAGGTGCATGGCTGCATTTAGTGAACTGATAGGAGACTGAACTCAACAGGTTGTAGAATACTACTAGTTGGTGTTTTCTGTAAGTCAAAAGAGAAGCACCAGGAACAGCCAGCAACTCTTTGTGACAAACCAAAAAAAAAAGCAGAAGTATAAAGAAGGAATAAAATTCACATGTTAGAGAGCACATTGCCAGTTTACCATGCTAAAAAGTGCCAGTTAGGATCAAAACCTCATCTTACAGGCAAGTAACGCCCTTCAACTCTTTTGCTTAAAACTGGAACTAGACAGTCAAATACCATATAATGATGTTTGGCAAAGGCTGGTAAGCACACATCTGTAGGTTTCTATAAGTTGGCCCATATAATTTTCCTTTAATTATGTTAATGTTTAATGTTAAAGTGATTTCTAGAGAGTCAATAAAGTTAAGGGCTACGCAAAGCATTTGACAAAATCTCTTTGAAAACAGGATGGGATCTGAGATGATATTGCAGCCTCACGTGTGACAATGGGACCCCCAAAGCCCAGCCAATTTGAGACTACTACTATATGTACAATCTATGACCCTGATTGTACAAGAATCTCCACTTTTGAATGCTTGTTTCTACACAAAACTTCAAAGATATTATGATTTAGAGAGAAACTCAATAAAAAAGCAACTGAATTCAACTTTTGCAGCTCCAAGGCCCAAAGAATACAGGATCATCTAGCATTTTGGGTTTTGTGCTTGTTTGTTTGTTTGTTTCTGTAGCAGTCACACTAGAAGTGCCCCATGTTATCACATCAACAGATGTTCCAGGAATTCACAAACTACCTCTTTGCATGACAAATGTGGACGGGCACATGTTGGGATTTAAGATCAGTATGTCCAAGAACATAATGACCAAAACCCAAACCTCTTTGCTAGGAAACCTTTAATATTTCACTTAAGTTATAGTCAAGAATAAAAAAAAAATGATTTTTTTTCCTCTCTTTCCGTTATGTAAAATATACATCTATATAAATAATTGTCAATACCTAACCAGAACTCTATGTTAAATAAATTACATTAATTGTTTATGACTTTCCAGCACTCACTGCTCCTCTTCCAGCTCTATTGTGCTGAAACTAACTCCTGTTATTCCCAGGCCTTGAGGACCCAGGACTACCCCTGACCACCACCTTGGAATGGAGAAAGAAATCACAATAGGTTTGTACATCACCCTTTACTTATGTAGGTGTGCTAACAGCAGTAGCTACCACTATGCCTGATAGTACTGGATCAAAGCCTATGTCCCAGTTTTTATGACAACAGAGGCAGCCAACCCGAGCAAATTTACCTCCTCTCTCACAGATGTTTGCAACTTCCTCATGCTCATGCTTTGACCTAAAACAACATGACCATAACAGTGTAGCAAGGAGCTTAACAAAAAAGCATGTCATCTCTCCACTGACATTGGCTTCCGGAATTCTTTACTGTCTACAAGTACTTAGTGAACTTAACCTCTGTAATCAGGAAAGCTTTTTCATGTAGTGGGTCTCAGAGGGTGCCATTCTGCCTTTTCTCTGCAAAATTGCTTCCACTTCCCCATTCTACTCAAGGACAAAAGTAATGCTATTTGGTGTTCCTTGTGGGGGTAGTCTGCATGGCCCGCCCTTAGCAAATGGTCTGAATACCATGATAAAATAAGAATGTCTGCACCATCAGCCAGGTTCAACAGTGACTAGGGAATTACAAAGAGACTTTCGAAACAAAGGAGCAGTCATCCTGAAAAAAAGGCATGAAAATGGGAGAAAAGAGACCTTTGAGCATAAACAGCAGCCGTCAAAACCTGGTTAATACTGACATTGCTCCACTGACACCATGATCTCTGCCTAGGCCAGGCAGAGCACCCTCCTGTTGGCATCACCAGCAGCCTGCACCCAGCTACGGCAGTGACAGAGCAGGGTGCAGCAGCAGGGACCCACGCCTGGGTGTCTGTATGTGACCTTTCTCACTGGGGCCTGGAGGTATAGGGAGGAGTAAGAATATATGTAAAGTTGGGGCACCCACAGCAAATAAGGAAACCCACACCTGAGAAGGGAGATGTGTGCTTGTAATCCACATGTCTATATTGTTAAGGAAATATAAAAAAAAAAAAAAAAAAAAAAAGAGAGAGACTTTTCCCAGAACAACTGATACGAAACACAGCTCGAAAAATTGAAAGCAACAAGCAGAGCAGGGGCACGAGGATGAACCTTGCAGAAACCTGTGGTGAGCCTGAAGTGAGAGGCCATTGACTGAGCTGGATCTTTGATAATGAACCAGAAAATTTGTCTCAACTTAAAAATTACGTTAAGAGAGTTTTCTCATTAATATAGGTGCAATTCTGTGAAGTACTGATTTTTAATTTGAATTTTCTAATGAAAACATATACTGAAAAATTCCAAGTCTGTCTACTAAGAATTATGAATAACCTTCATAATGCTACTCTAGCAGCACCACAGATTTCTCAGAGTCCAGGGCCAAGTGACTTCCTTTTACCTCCTTTTGAAATAAGATCGGTGCTTCTTGCTCTTGGGGTGAGGGCTTAACAGTCACTAATTTGCATTTATAGAGCATCCCACAGTTCTGTGAATGCTGCATAAAACTTCCTCACCTGCCCCCTGCCAAAACATATTCTGCAACAAGCTGGCTACTCAGCAGAGATCCCAACAAAGGCAGGTGGGCTCACTTATGTAGAAGGAAGTAGAGAAGGGGAATGTGAATCAGCAAGACACTGCTATGCAGATGCTCTGTGTAAGTGACAGATTTCCAAGTTTATTCCAAAGAATTGTGGCTTTGGGTTTATCCTAAATCTCAAATATGCCCTCCCTACCACATCTTGTTGGCTATTGCAACAGTCAAAAGGAACCAGTTACCTTTTGAAAAAGGCTGATAAATACTGCATAGACAGAGGAAAACCACTCATTCTGAAGTGGTTTCCTTTCGCCAGCCCCTAGGGATAACAGCTGCATATGCACTGGTGGCCACAAGTGCTTCAGGTGTTCATGACACTCAGGCAGGATGTCTCAAATCACATGAAAAAGGAGAGAGGAATGCCTTACAGCTTTGGTATTAACTCCAGAACAAATAGGTTAGTTCAAGCTGGGCTTTCTGTGTCACTCCTGGAGCCAATGTATAGTGACAAGTAGCTCTTACTATCACTCTCAAAAGCCAGAGAAGTTTAAAACTATGAGTCATCTGTTTCTAAAAATTCATTTTACATATCCTTGGCAAGTTTTGCATTTAGGACACTACTGGGCTTTCTTAGTTATTTTCATGGAAAGCTTCTGTGAACATGAGGAAATTTCAAGCCAAACTCTGCTATGAAGATAGGGAGAAAATGAATGTAACAGCTTCTTCTTCATCTCACTAGTTGACCTGAGAAAGTACAGGATTTGGGCTCTCATTCTACAGCACAGCTGCAAGTTGTATGAAAAGTGCCCTCTTGCTCTTTTTCCTTTGTTTTTTCTTTTTTACCAGCTCCTTTGTTTCAGTCACTTGTTACCATTACCTCACCCACAGTCCTTCTGCACACCACCATCTTCTTGAAGTTCACATGCAGTGATAACACAATAGAAAGGCTGAGCTAAATAATCTCTTTAGCACTGACAGAGATGCTTCATAGAAAGAAGAGGAGGAAAAACAAGATTTGATAATTGTAAGGGAAAAAAATCCAGATAAACCACAGGTCCAGGGTGATATATATATATAAAATTGGGTTTTTTTAGGCAATTATGTTATTTGCTTCTTTGTTTTAGTATTAGCCCTTACTTCATTTCTTAAAAATACAAGAACCATATACAGTACTGAGTTAAGTCTTGTGGTTGTCTGTCTTCAGAGAAGAAATCCCTAAAGAGATTTTTTTTTTAGATTTCATGTGGTCTTACTTTATGAATACAAGGTATAACAAAAGTTAGGCAAAAAGGAAACAGGTGTGAGTATGAGCCAGTGAAAGCGAGAAAGTACAATTCACAGAAATAGCATTTGAAGAAATAGCAGAACAGTCTGAAAACATGTCTGGTCTTGAACTGAGCCTGTCAACTGATAGATCAGCTAAACAGCATCCTCATTCATTAATACAACTATAGCCATTGTAAACTATATATTCCGTGTATTGTAATGTTTTGAGCTCTGTGATAGTCTCTTGGGTTCTGAGATCATATTTTTCCAATTGTTGTGCTCTGTGACGGGAAACCACATAGAGCCTTGGGCTCTGTTATAACACAGGTCCCTAATATTTGGGATGTGCCATAGCAACACACAGTGAGACTAAACCAGATGACAAGTGAAAGTGGTGCTGGTTATTCAATGAACGTAAGAGGAATCAAAAATAAAGGGGTTGGCTTGTAAAAAACAAATCTTGCTACAACCAGAGACAAAAGCAAGTTAAAAAGACCCACAATATGCAAACAGTATTCTGAACTTCAAATGATGCAAATAAACTTTGTTAGGTCTCTCTTTTATTATGACCTCACTGCTGTAGAGGTTGATTTGCATGAAACAAGAGAATACGGTAAGCATGTATTAAATATTCATCAAGGTTCATTGCAGCTTCCCGTTTAGTATATTCTGCTTATGTCATACTTGATGGCCAAAGTGAGAGTAGCGATATCAATCAGAATGTCAGATCACACTTTTTTTTTTCCCCAGCAGTAATAACATATCCTTATTTTGTAATTTTCAAAGCAGCAATATTTGTTTATGTGAATCTGCCACATTCAAGATCCTAAGCAAAATGTAATCAAAATCATTACACTAGGAAAAAATTTCCCATGGGAAGGAATCCTTGAAAAAACATCTTCATAACCAATAATCATCTGAAAACTAAGTGGCATTACATGGCAATTCACTAGAGGAAGACATCCATAAAGTAGGAAAAATACTGCTATTTTCCAGTGGTAGGAGAAATCTTATCAATAATCTTCTACTATTTATCTGTGTCCTTCTGATGCAGGTGAAGACTGTTTATTATTCAGCTCAGAAGTGACCTTTCTTATTTGCTGACTTGTCTTTACTTATTTTGGTCCCTTGTTCCAAACCTTTATATTAAGAAGTCCAGGATACCTTTGCTCCAGACTCTTTTGCCTTTTAACAGAGCAAAAAAAGCCCCTGTAAATTTGTTATTGAATTTCCTCCTTCTGAATAACAGTAATGAGAGGAAGGAAATGACAATTAAAAAGAAGGAAAAGGCTTCTAGGTGGAAGGAAGTGTCTGTTACCATTACAATTAAAGGGGAGATTTTTGGCATTGATCAGACTAGTTCCACTGACTTAAATTCAAACTGCATTATTACCTGGCTTGATTTTTTCATTAAAAGTAAATAGGTGGGAGGGCTATTCTGCAGTTTTCAGAAAAAGAAATACAGCAAGCATTAGAATTTCAAGGACATTAACAAACATGAAAAAATGAGAAAGTCATATGTGAAAAATTTACGTCATTTTCCATTTCCTTCACTTGCTGTGGATATTCCTACATTAACTGAGCTTATGGTAAAACTGAAGGATGTAATCGGATCCTAAACAATTCAAAAAAATCAGACCTGTGCTTCTCTACAGAATAGTAATCTATTACATTACTCTCATTTTTTAGGTGCAATGCCAGCATTGGTCCAGTGCTTCTGTGTCACTGAATACAGTATGTTCCAAAACATTGCTTAAGTGTTAAAGATGACAACCAAAGTTTAATTGAAAACCAAGAACAAACTGTGTTTAAGTGGACTTGGGAGTTGCAAAGCTGCTTTTAACACTAATAACAATACACATGTAAAGATCTACAAATATTTCCTAACAGCTATGTTTTCATCAGATCTGCTGCAAAAATATCATGTATAGAAAGAAAAGAGCCATTATATTACCTTTAAAGGGGTATTAGAGATAACATAAGGGTAAATATGCACACACATATCCACACATTTTTACAAATATATTGCACTCTTAAGACAGAAAAGATAAAAAAAAAAAAGTCTTTTTTTTGTTTCCTTTATACTGCCTAGGCAGTGCCAACCTACAGAAAAGCTATCTTTATAAAGGAATTGTTACCCTGTGATTTCCAGGCCCCATTTTTCAGGCCAAGGCTAGAAGAATGTATATCAAGCTTTGATGACTGCTTTCAGAGTAACTCAGAACAGCACAAAAAAGCTCAGCAGTTAACAGCAAAACTATTATTGTCATGAAACTCAGTGGGTTCCGTTTCCTGCCGCTCATATGAAACCTTCCCTCCAGATTTGGTTATCTTGGTTTGTGCACTGAATTTTCTTCTGTTCATCTTCAAATTCATTTCAAAATTAAAGGGAAATGGTCACATTTATTAAAACTCACCTGCTTTACAGTACTGCAGTACTGACACATACAGCACACAGGCAATGGGGAATTCCAGACCTGCCAGCATACGGCCCACATTGCAGAAAGGAAGTCACAGAAACAAGGCTGAAATAATTAGTTTTCACCACTGGTGGGACAGGGTAGTTACTTTGGGTTTTAAAAATGACAGGTATTAGGAAAACCCATTCTAAGGGTGTGACAACCCCTCTTTTGAACAAAGACTATTCAGTACTCCTATATCAGCCAAGTTTTGTAGACTCCCAGATAGATAATTAGTAAGGAACTGTTTAGCAGTATTGAACGACAAGGGCCCATCTTTAATTCTAGACATGAGTTAAAGTAGAGTCATTTTCCAAACAGTTTAGAGAGAAGATAGATACTTAGGGACCTAAAGTGGCAGACACACATTTTAGTAAAACCACGGGCACCTACTTAGTCTCTGTTCCTAACTCTGCCAGGAAAAGGTATGTGAAGGATTAGGCTGTGCTTAAACTCATGCATGAAAGATTTTGCTAGGAATTCAGACTGGCATCCTGAAGGATGCCTGAAAATAGGTGCCAAACACAGGCACTGGAAATGTGGGGGAATATATTCAGGAGTATTTGTCTTCTCAAATATAAAAACAATTGTTCATGAGAAATAACTTGTTTTAGCTAGAAAGTATATAACCAAAGAGAAGTTCAGTTTTCAAAGAAACATAGACGACTTGCATTAGAATAACACCTTTCCCCACAATTTTCCCAGGAATGATATCCTAACCACCAGTAGCTGGATTTCCCCAAATGCACAAAGGTGCCACCAGTTCACAAGTAGCAGCCACTCTAGTAAAGACATTTCATAGAATCATAGAATGGTTTGGGTTGGAAGGGACATTTGAAGGACTACGTGGCTAGATGCACAGGGGTTGGAACAGATGAGCTGTAAAGGTCCCTTCCAACTCAACTGTTTTATGATTCTGTGGTCTAGTCCAACCCTCTGGCAATAAGTAAGGATATCTTCAACTAAATCAGTTTGTTCAGAGTCCTGTCCAACCTGACCTAGAATGTTTCCGGGGATGGGGCACCTACTACCCCTCTGGGCAACCTGTTCCAGTGTTTCACCACCCTCATTGTAGAAAATTTCCTCCTTAGATCTAGTCTAAATCCACCCACTTTTAGTTTAAAACCATTTCCCCTTGTCCTACAGGGCCATATACAGGCCCTACTAAAAAGTCTGTCCCCTTGTGTCTCAGTTTCCCCGCTACTTATAAGCCCCCTTTATGTACTGGAAGGCTGCAATAAGGTCTGTCCAAGAGCCGTCTCTTCTCCAGCCTGAACCACCCCAACTCTCTGAGCTTGTCTTCACAGGAGAGGTGCTTCAGCCCTCTCCTAAGTTTTGTGGCCTCCTCTGGACTTGCTCCAACAGATCCATGTCTTTCCTCTACCGGGGAAAGCTGGACGCAGTACTCCAGGTGAGGTCTCACCAGAACAGAGTAGAGAGAGTCTGATAGCCACACTTCTTTTGATGCAGCCTGGCATACAGTTGGCCTTCGGGGCTGCAAGCACACATTGCCAGCTCACATCCAGCTTTTCAGCTATCAGTAGTCCCAATTCCTTCTCCTCAGGGCTGCTCTCAATCCCTTCGTTCCCCAGCTTGTATTGATACCAGGGTTTGCCCCAAGCCAGGTGCAGGACCCTGCACTTGGCCCTGTTGAACCTCAAGAGGTTCACACAGGCCCACTTCTCGACCTTGTCCATGTCCCTCTGGATGGCTTCCAGTCCCTCAGCTGAGTCAACTGCACCACTCGATTTGATGCTGTCTGCAAGCTTGCAGAGGGTGCACTTGATGCCACTGTCTGTGTCGTTGATGAATATATTAAATAATACTGGTGCCAACATGGATCCCTGAGGGACACCACTCCTTACTGATGTCTATCTGGACATTGAGCCATTGACCACTTTTCTCTGGATATGATTTATTACAGGCTTCCTTCCTCATTAAATAAACTAGACACTAATCACTCTGCTAGCAAGTCAAAACCCTTCCCCAGAGTAAATTAGAACTTCTTAGCATTTACATTGTCTAGTGTTAGCTTCATCTTCCTCAAGCATCTGGAGACTCTCCAAATTCTCAGGTCCATCTTATTCTCCTTGTTTCCTCCTCCTCCCTTTCAGTTCTTCCCCTGCAGCCCTTATGCATGCAGCAGCAACTGTTAAAATAGCAGTAGTGTTATCAGCTCTTTTTCAGCCAGCCCAAGCTCTTCAGGGATGAGTATGCAAACTCACAAGGCACTTGCAGCAGCTTTTGTTTCACTGTGCAATCAGCAGCAGGACTGGCTTTGCCTTAGAGGTCAAATGGATTGAGGGAGGCAGCATAGTTGGCAGGAAACAACCTTCTTGAGCGTCAGGGAAACCAAAGATTCAGCTGTACTATCACAGTATGTCAGGTGCAAGGCATATGGAAGGGCAGGGAGGTAAACTAATAGGATGGATGGGGTCTGTCTCTGTGGTACAGCTTGTAAAGTACCAAGTTCCCACATAAAATAGCAAATATGACACATATGAGGAAATTCAAGTGTTTCTGTTGCACACATTCTAATACCTGTTAATTCAAAGCAGACAGCAGTTGAGATTCAAAGTAAATGACAGGAAATTGAACTAGACTCTCTTCCTTCCCTGGTTCATCAAAAGCAGAGCTGGTTCTAAGAGAACATCACAGAAAACATATAGCTTTTAAATCTTTGTATATTTTAATTGAGACTATGTAGATATCTTTCATTTTCCCATTTGTGGAAGTAACTTTCTGCTACTTCACCTATATACTTAGCAAGTATTTTCAGAGGAAGATAGAGGAAATGGTAATTTGCATGATACACTTTCAGTATGCAGTTCTCATTCAAAAAAGTCAAGTTGGAAATTTGTATTAATTTCTACAATTACTGATCTTTCCTAAGGAGGACTCATCTAAATAGTTAAACTTCTATAGTGTGGCTTTAACTCATTAGTTATAGATAAGATCTCAGGATAAATCCAGTTGTAAAGGAACTCAGGAGGTTTATAGTCCGCCCATCAGGAGATGGTCCATCCCTTCCAGCAGCCCGCTCCACTGCCCTTAAGGAGGAAAGTTTTTCTGTATATCCACAAACCGCTCTTATGCCAACTTGCACCCATTGTCTCTCATCTTCCTACCACACCATTGTGAGAGCCTGGTTATATCTTCTTGATAATCCCCCAGCTTTCCAACAGCATCCCTACACACCTGGACAACGTTCCTAAATTCCTCCTTTGTAGCCTGTCTGTTCTTCAACGCCCTGTATGCTGCTTCTATGAATCTGAGCTCTGTTGTGAGTTTCCTACTTAGCTAAGATAGTCTTCTGATATATCTGCCTGTTTTCCTGAACGTCAGGACCGACACTCTTCTCCAGACACCCTTCTTGTGTCTAGAGTAGCTTCCAGTAACATGGCAATCTTTGGATGAACCCATCCCTGTGAGGATTTTTTTGGTCAGGGTGAAAGCTTATCTGAGCCTGTACTGATGCAATAATTCAGCTAGGAAATTTGTAATGCTAATTATAAAATAGACACTTAAAACTGTTTGTAATTCTACAGAAAAGTCCTTATCAGCATAACTCCACTTAATGCTTCAGTAATATTTTTCCTGTTTAAAAGTGCCTAAAAACATTTTCAAAATGGAAAACAAGAGTTTTAGCTTGCTATCTGTGTTCAATCAAACCGTTTGTTATTTTAAAAATGAAGGATATATAATTTTACCATCTATTAGAATAGTAAGAGAGAAAAAGCCTCTTTTTTTTTCCTCCATTAAGATTCAGATGGAACTGAAGTCTGCGAATTTTAAAAGCTAAACTTGTGTTGTTCTCACATATCACATTTCCAGGTTCCCAGTGAAAACACTCAGCAAACTGCTTCACACACCTCTACGTCAGGCCCTGTTCTCACATTTTTTTTGCTTAATATCACACAAGAAACAACGCACTGGTTCAGTGCTTCAGTGTGCAACTGCATAAAAATGTGTGTAGGTAATCAGAAATGTGTGCGTTTCCCAGATGGTGCGTGATGAACACATTTCCTGCGCTACCGAACATCAGACACAGGAAGCATCACCATCAGCACCCAAAAGTCACTGTACTGCATTTTTTCTTTTTTTTTTTTTTTTTTTTTTTTTTTTTGAATCCAGGTGTCAGTCAGTATGGCTGAGAACCAAAACTCCCCTGACTTCACAGAAATTAAACAGTTAATTTATTTCAGATGGAAACCCCCATAATGAACAGGATCTGATTTCTGATAAACTGTATAAGCTTATTACACTCTAATTAAGAAATGGTTATAAGAAGAAGGAGACTTACTGGATATGTGTGTCTCAGTGAAATGTGCTTCAGTATGACAAGGAAATATATATATATATATATGTAATTCCTTGCAGTCACTCTATAGTATAAACACGGTTATTAATGCTGACAACATTTCTCATAAAATATTGTTAATATTTTTCTGTAAAGATAAATCATAAAAGTTTGAAGAGATGCCATACAGAAAACAGTAACTGTAAGAAAAACTCATATTCAGCAATGCTTTTTATTGGAGGCTTCCAATAGCTAATGGTAACTCAACAGCCACATGAAGTAGCCAGAGAAATTAGTAACATGACTGAAGTCACACAAGCTGGAAGCTCAGTGCCCATGGAAATATTTAAAAGTTGAAACAGACAAAGGAAAAACCTGTTGTAATCCGTACAGAACTAGTAGGCATAGCAGAATGGATGCAGGGAATGGACTATATTTTAATCTCCATTTGATCCATAAAACAGAGAACACTTCACTGATAGGCTCTCCACAGTGATTTAGAGCTCCTGCCCGGTCTCCCCTTCACTGTCACCATTTAAAAAAACTCCACAAGGTCCCCTACAGAAGTGAGGGAAACCCCTAAAAAAAAATCCCCTAAAAGTATTCTGCAGATACTTCAGAAGTAGACAGGGAAATTTTGGAAACAACTGGCAGTTTGCAGGAATGTTTCTGTGGAGCCATTTTATACTGAGGAAGTGAAAGAGCTAAAACAGAATTCAGGAAATCTCTGGTCACTTGTCCTCCAGAGTCAAGTCTCTGGCTCTGTCCATGCATGAGCTGAAACATTGAGCTAAGTATGTCCTTTACTCATTTTATACTGCCCACAGAGCAAATGCAACAAGACTTTTTCAAGTGGAAGATCGTTACCTAAAGCTTAACTTGTGGCATTCCTTGCTCAAAGGTTGGCATTAGAGTTCAGATATTTTTCAAATACAAAAGTCCTCTTGTATTTTGTGGAGAAGTCTGATGCCATTCAGCCCTGGCTTTGCCTTACTGGTTGCAAAAATAAGACTACCATTGCATTAATTAGGAATAAAAGCTAACATTAGGAACACCTGAAAGTTCAAACAAAATTAATATCTCTTAAAAAAAAAACCAATTCTCAATCAAATCAGTCCAACGCCAAAAAATGAGACCACTAAAAACAGTAGCAAGATTTTAATCTCAGTGGCTTTAGGATTTCATTCCAAAAAAAATTTGCTTGTAGCAGAAATTAGATCTGAAAGAAAATTCTTAACAGATACCATCAATACATTACAGACTGACTTAATGATATTAGAGAAAATTTTAATGTTCCAAATTATTATCCCTGCCACTCAAAAGCACCCTCCCTTTTTTGTAAAATTAGCAGTTTCCTCTCACATAGAAATCAGTTTCTATTTCCTCTAAGTGCCTCTTTCGCTTAAGGGATGGATTATCAGTAGTTTACATCTTTAGGTCATGTAAAAGAGCATTTCAAAGAAATCACTTGTTTTCATAGTTAAGTCAAAGCTCAGCTACATGACCAGCAAATGGATATTCTGCAATGGGGCAGCATTACTTGACTAGGCACTTGAGCTCAGCCCTCCGGCCCAGCACACATTTGGTCAGCCAACTCCAGAGAAGCGTAAAGTGAACAGCAAGAGTACAGTAAAGCTATAAATTGGCCATACATGAAAGCTAACAGCTTGCCTAAGCCAAAATGCCTCAGAAACAAAACTGGGCTGAAATGGAGAATGAATGAGGGTAAAACCAGTCAAGGGCAACCAAAAAGAAACAAAAAAGCAGAAGTCAGAAGGAGAACCTTGAAATCATTTACACCAGCAAGTGGCACTTGGAGAGTTCATGGGACTTTTTATCCTCTTTGCTTTAACTGAACTTGTTGACTGGTGTAATCTTGGAAATACTCTCAGGTTTTCTCTCTTGCACTCTACCAAGTGGTGGCTGGAAAGAATGGGAGATAATACATGGAAACAGGTTGAGCATTAGCAAATATTTCCAAGTTTCTTCTGTGCACATTGAGAAGCTAAATGAATTACTCATCACAAACCTACAAGAGATCTGGAAAAGAGTAAAAAAAGCAGCTGGTGATACTCAGGTGGGCTACTGTTGCTGCAAAAAATGATCCTGTGTCCTCTTATTGGACAGAGTCAAATGAGGCAATGCCAATTTTAGGACAAAGCGGGTTCTGTTTCAAGTTATTCTAATAAGTTCTAAAAGTTTAAGACTCAGAAAATACTTTTTGCAATTTCTTGTAATGGTAATAATAGAAGAAAAAGAGACTAATTATTAAAAAAGAAAGTATTTCAATCAGCAAGTAGCCATCATGCTCTGCATGAAATAGAGCAAACCATTATATAGGTAGATCAAGATGGTAGGAGATGAGAGAGACAGGTCTGTTACCAGCCATCTCATGAGATTAAAAAACACCCAGCAAATTAGGAGGACAGAAGTTATGTGGAAAGCTTTCCACTGGGTCAGGACATCACTATTCCTCATGGTATTATGTTAAATTCTACCAAAGCCTGGACTACACTTGAGTCTACAGGAAACAAGGATAGTGAACCTGAATATGACTGAACGCATAAGATTTTGAAGTATTATATTTTTAAAGCTATGTTAAGAATAAGTAGCACTTTTGACTCTACAAATGTCAAGTCAGGGTATTCAGAACTATAGCATCATGCAAGCTGGAGGGGATCAACATCTAGTCCATCTGTGTGATCTAGTCCAATTCCTTCTCAAAGCAAAATCCCCTACCATAACCTTATTCATAGTTACGAAATATTTTTAATTTAGGAAATTTCATGCAGGTGTTTTCCTGGTTTCCTATGGTCTACAGAAGCAGAACGTAACTCAAGTAACAAAAAAAATTCTTGTCAGCCTTACTAATCTTATAGTTTCTCTTTTTCCTCTCACTTTAATTGTACACATACTTATGTCTTGTAGACACTTTTCCCATTCTTGAAATCTGGTAAACTCGCATTGGACTCAACAAAATCTTAAAGATGAGTAGGCTTGCATAGAAAGAGCGAATCAGAGTCAGTGAAATATTACATCAAGAGAAAAAAAGGATGCCTCAAAGATCAGTTACTCAGAGGAAGAAAGCAGTTGTCCACAGTGGAAAAAAAATGAAAGGTGAATAATCATCAAGCTCCTATGTTGAGATACCTGCTACTGGATGCAGTAAACCTTGGTTTCGCAGAGTTTGAGCAAGCCTTACAGCAGAATACGAGGATATTGTTGCTTTACATTGTCTTTACACCTCATATGACCCTAATCTAGAAGTTTAGGTACCATACTTCTTCCTAGATACACATTGTTCATCCCTTCTCCAAATCAGATGCTCATAACTCCCAGTCTTCTTTCTACTTTTGCCAAACTTACCTGAATCTTTACATCAGTTAACAAATAAACCTGGCTTAGTGTGAACCAGAGAGGCAGCATTGATTTCCTTTGCAGAGGGATAAAGAGCAGCAGGAGTAGTCCAGAGACTGGGGCTTACCGATTTGGAAGACTTGAGAGGACTCTCAGATGATAGCTTCAAGGGTCAGGACATAACATTAGTATATTAAGTGTATTATAAATTCAGAATATGAGAACAGCAGAACATAAGAACGTCAGCTAATGCCAGGTGGTCTGCTTGGTAACTGCAACTTTTTCCTCCTTTACAGTACAGCACTCCACCTGTTCCTCCTTCCTTTTGGGCTGCCTTCAAGTCCAGTAGCACCAGGATCCTAAAAGCAAAGGCTAATACCTATCCCAGTGCCCAGCAGTGCAATATCTTCCAAGGGGCTATATACAAACTTTCCACAAACGAGAATTTTCCTTGAATGCTGGGGATTTCCCACCTATTCCAAAATTCCTCCAACCTGTAAGAAGTGCAGCCAAAAAAAAAAAAATCTCCTGCATTTATTTCTGTTGGTGTCTGTTACCATCAAAATTCTTGAGTGTATTCAGTGCAACCTTATCAAGAAAAGTATCATCATCATCATCTACTGATCTCCCAACAAGAACATCAAAAGTAGAATAGGCTGTACAGAGATGAAATTGAAAAAGACTTCAGACTCACAGAAGTTTCTCAGATGTAAGCCAAGGTAATTCACGCATTGTGACAGAAACAAGCTTGTGGCCTCTGCAGAGGCCTCATTTCAGAATCCTTTAAGATAGCAAGGCCAAAGCCCACATTGAAATGAATCTATTTCATCCTGCACTGTTGTCTAATACTAACGTAACTAATCTCTTCTATCAAATAAAGTACCTGGAAAACAATTCAAATATTGTGTGACAGCAGTATTACCCGGATGTAAGTGACAAGAATACTATTTATTTACTCAGGAGAATATTTATTGCAAGAAGGTGAAATACAAAGTCCATGCACTAGCACATGGTAATCCCTTTCTTGTGGTAGGTCTGAAGCAACACCTGTAATGTGCATCGATATGTTTAACAAATGTGAAAGGTAAAGATAGTAACTTCATTCTAAATTCAGAACAGTCCTTGTCTGGTAAACAACTGCCAACAGTCCTGCATTGATAATAGGCACAAACAAGCAAACCATCTTGTTCTTCAGGGGAGAAACTCTATCTAGGCCCTCTTAGACCCACAGAACTTAACTGATGGCTGACTTATACCTGCTTATAATACTAATAATGAACTTATAATGAGTTCAAGACATTTCCACCTTTTAGTCTGAGGCTCCAAAGTGGTACAGAAAGATGTGGTAGGAAATAGGGTTATTCCCTTGATGCAACTTGTATCTGTTAACCTTTTATTGCACCCTTCTCAGAAGAATTTGGATGCAGTATCTCTATAATCCTCCCAGTAATTCACCGAGGACAGCTACCAACCGAAGAAATACAATGAGACACAAATGGGGCAAAATGTCAAAAACCGGCAAGCTAGGTATGAAAACAAATATGGTACTGATAACATCTCTTCCTGTCTGGCCGTGTTCAGGGGGTTATGAACAGTTAATAAATACCTCTGCCTTACAAAGGTCATTGTTTACCTGATAACATGAAGATAAATGTTTCCTGCAGTACAGGCTATGCAGACACATTTATGTCACTGCTAATATTCAGAGGATCAGTAGCCTCCTGTGGTTGAAACCACCCTGATGCAAACTGTCTGTCCCTGCATGCACATCTGTCTGCAGGAAGCTTTCAGTCTCCCTGAGCCCTTTGTATCACAGTCCACTATGAAACTGTAGATATGTGAGCAAGTTCGCAGTTACCATAATCATATGCAGCCCTGTACAAATCATTCATAAGCTATTTATAAGTAATCAAAGTTGTATGCATTATTCAACAAAATAAAATCTTTTAAACTTCCCAGAAAAAAAACCCAAACCAAACAACAAACAAGCAAAAATTGGCATGCTCAGAAACCAGATTAAGTTCTTAAAACTCTAAATTATCAACCCAGACAGATAAATGGAGGGTAACAATTATTCTTCATCTTGCTTTGTATCTATGGTTTCTTCTTGCAGTGAACTCAAATATACACAAAGAATGCAAACGTCCCCCAAATACATTGTAGTGTTCACATTGTCTTTACAGACAACAGCTCTTTAAATTAAATCAATCTTTACACATGCCAATCACTTAAAATTATAGATGTATTCCTGAAACATGGCAGTGTGCTTTCAAAGAATCTGACTTGGAACAATTGAACCAAATTAAATAAGTTTTTTCTGTTTCAAAACCCTTTGCCATAAAAACCACTTTTAAAAGTTTTCACGGCACATGTGTCTAAAAAAATCAGATTTCTCTATCTAACATAGTATTGTAGTTTGAAGAACAACTGGTGACTTGCAAATAGCTTGTTTCATATGGAACTTTAATACTGGCATGTCTCAAAGTCCTTTTTTCTAATATTCCATGGAGCCCATCAAATCCATTGTGAAGTATGAAATTTCAGAACAGAGGCATGTTAGCAGTTGAATTTTGTCAAGATAAAACTACAGTATTTGCAGCTCATTTGATAAAACCCAGAAGTACTTATGATTTGAAAGCACCAATCAGAAAGGGACAAGTTCTAGAGGGGGGGTGTTTTTTTTGGTAACACAGACATACACAGACACACAAAACAAACCCAAAGTAATTCAGTCTCATCCGGTTTAACCTCAACCACGAGACACCGCTGTCTGTTTTCTTTCTCAAAAGACTCACGTCACTGTGCACTGAAAAAAGGGAACTTCCACAGTTTGTGGTGAGGATACATGATAAACAGATCTGTTCACACCAACTAGCAGTGCTGCCTGCGTCAATAAAAGGCGGTAGCAGAGTCAGTGAACTGACATTTGGTGCTTGGAGGATTATCGTTGCAAGTCGCTTCACATTAAAGTTAAGTAAAATGCCAGGATTTTTTTTTCCCCACAACAACATGACTGAATTAAATGGAAAAGAAGACTGCAAGCTTGCAGAAGGCAAAATCCCTAAGAAGAAGCAAAAGGCTTTGTAAGTACATGCATCTTAGTATAAACTCTAATTTATTAGAAGTGCAAATAACACTAGAATCTTGGAGACTACGAATTAGCACCATGTTTCAGGCTAAATGACTGCAAAGGCTGCACAAAGCCCAGGACTACAGCATCATTTAAAGTGGCTTGAGCTGATGCATACAAATGAATTGGTTCCCTTCAGTATTCTGGAGGAGATTTTGGACACACTGGGAGCCTTTTAGTTTTTTAAAAAAATTATTTGGATATGTAACTTCCCAGACTTCAGTCATAGGATGGAGCTGTCTGTCTCTGTTTAAAAGTTTTAAGAAATTTAAGTAGAATTGAAATGCAACTGCAATTTTAATGGATTACAAAAATGTCTGTTCATTGGTTTCAGTGGTGCAGATCTCAAAAATTATTTGAAGTCCATGGTACCACATATCGAATCTGGGATCAAGACTTCTAACTCCAGAAATGTCATGTAAGTACTGAGATACACTAAGATATAACAAAATATAGCTATAGCTAGATTTCTATATAGTAAACTATTGTATTAATTTCTAAACTACTTCTAGAACAACAAACATTCTACTAATGCCTAGAATTTCCAAAATACAAAAGAAGTGAACATTAGGAGAAACTATTGATGGAATTAAGGATTATTTTTTTTTTAGTGATGTGATGTATTTGCATCAAACAATGAGGGAGAAGACACATCAGTTAAATCTGCTTTCTTCAGAGGAACATTGTATCCATTCTGTAAAGATTTACAAGAAAAGATGCTTCACATTTAAGTGAAGAGCAGGGATATTACCATTCTTATTTCAGGAATATGGAAACAAAAGCATAAATACAAATTATTTGGTCATAGTTACAGTAAAAGCTCATCTTTCTGGGAACAGAATTCAGGACAACATCATCATTTTTGTTTTTTCATCTCTCAGATTATTTTTTTTAATGTGGGCTTGCCTCCAGGGTCTCAGATTATGAGAGTCATAATTTTAATAAATACCTGGTACATATTCCTAGAATAGAATAATAAATGATAAAATTTGAAAATTTGTCTTTTTTAAACGTGAAAAAACCCACATGGTTTCTTGCCTAAAGTATTTTCTTTTTCTTGTCATCTTAGGCTTTCTGCAGAGGAAGTAATACAGTGGTCCCAGTCTTTGGAAAAGCTCTTGGCCAGCCAAAGTAAGTCTACTACTTCAGTGTGACCTCGTTCTTATTCTGAAAACAAAATTTTATCTAACCTCACCAAACAGGCAAAGCTGTAGCATTCTGCAAATGCTGTCAGAGAATGGCCAGTTGCATTTCAGTTATTTACAGCTCCAGTGTAACAAAGCTACTGTTACAGCTTTTCTTCCAAGTTTGGGTTTTTTTTTTCCTTCCATTTCCTACTCCCACTACAGCAATTGAGCCATTTCAAATGGCTCAATCCAGTGCTTTTTGACTAGTCTTCTGTCCTTGCATAACACATCAGCTTAACTTGGAATTTTCTCTCCACTTGTACCCTAAGACAATCCATTTATGGAGGACTAGAATCCATTGATGTATTTTAGTACCTGGGTTCTAGATCTAAAAAACACTGAACATAATTAGGAAGACTCCCATCACCCTTAATATTAGAGTATCTGTAGTATATTGAAGAATAGAACAGTGAATTTGGCAAAATTTTATAACAGAGATTTCAATACATCTCCTGATATTTATTTTATCCTCCCTGGTCACAAATATCATGTTATTAATGATGATGTATTTGTGTTGGCTTTAGGTGGTCAAGGTGTCTTTCGGGAGTTCCTGAAGTCAGAGTTCAGCGAGGAAAATATTGAGTTCTGGTTGGCTTGTGAGGATTACAAGAAAACCAAGTCTGATCACTTACATGGCAAAGCAGAGAGGATTTATGAGGAGTTTGTTCAGTCAGATGCTATTAAACAGGTACGTACAAAATTAATCTGTGCAGTGTTATAATACAAGGATTCTAGAAAATCAGAAGATAGAAACGTAGCATCACTGAGATGCTCACACATTCATTCAGTTACATAGGACAAAGACAGACGCACGTTTTTATGGTGTACTTGCATCATTACTGTCTTTGGCTGTGAGATTATCAGATCTCACAAGCAAAGTCACACAACGTACATGTTGATCATATTTCAAACTGGAGACTCGCATTCTACACAAGTTTTCTGCTATTATTTTAACTGGAAGTTTAATTGGAGGTTGTTCCTCTGCTTACACCGTTGATCAGTTGTGTTACTTCTGACTCCATAAGAAACTGCATTTCTATAGCAAGTAGCAATTTTTGTGCTTGACTGGAACATAAGCTTTAAAATTCCCTCATTTTGCAGTTCTAATGTTGAACTATCACACTGAGTTCTAAGGCTGCAAATTTGCTTATTGACAAAACAAAGTAGTAGATATAGAAAGAGTACATTTTTAAGATATTGATGGCATTTGTTTTTCACTTTCCAGATCAATATTGACTATCAGACAAGGGAAGCAACAGCCAAAAAGGCACAAGACCCAACTCACACGAGTTTTGATGAAGCTCAGAGAACTGTGTACATCCTCATGGAAAGGGATTCATATCCCAGATTTTTGAAATCCAAAGCCTACCTGAACCTTTTGAACCAGCTGCAAACCAACACTTCAAAATGAAGCCAAATATCCTGTGGAGAGATCCTTCAGGGTGGTTGGGCCTCAGCAAGGAGAAGCCCTGCTTTGGGAGGAGGGCTATGAGTGGGATACAAGCAGCTCCACAGCCAAGAGAACACAGGATAAAAGCTGGCAAGACTGTTACAAGGGTGAGAGCAGCAGAAGGAGAAAAATCTTCTCCTCCCATAGGCCATGGAGTCAAGACAGGGCATGGATACTATTTATTGTTTAAACTACACTGTGAAGATTGAACGAAGTCTTAGATCCCACAGAACTGCTTATTATTAGGAAGTGCAAGACTGGCAAGCTGAATGCTGGGAAAACATTATCAAGTTCAGAAGAAAAATAAGGATGACTGACATTTTTTTGCACAACAAGAAAATGCCCAGAAAAGACTGACTAATGCCTTTTTTAATCTGTGAAGTGTTAATAAGTGTGAGCGCAGCTCTGTGATGCTATTATGCTATGTAAATATATTATAAATTGACATGTCTTAAAATTGATATATTTTAAGTTATATAAGAATTGTATAAGCTGTATTTTTACTAAGTTTGTATTCAACAGTCAGGTATGTAGCATCTTTTCTGTTTAATTTATTGCAAAATAAAAAAGCAACTCTTCAAATCTACTTAAAAATAAAGTTTTGTGGTCATTTTACATCTTAAATGATCTTTCCACCATGATTACTGAAGTACTGAAACATATGGTTCTCTCCTGTCTCACTTTGCCACTACTTCCCATCTCCTTATCCAGATATTCATTTTCCCCACACCAGCTTTTCTCTTTTTTCACTCATTTTACACAGCCATAATCTTAGTTATCTGGAGTAGGTGATCCTGACCTACATAGGCCCATCCTCACGGCCCCCAAGAAGGAAAAAAACAAACACAAACAAACAACACACAATCACAAATGAAAGAGAGAAATAGGAAGAAAATTTTCTTCCTATTTTTGACACTACCCGAGCTACCAGCACTGGAGTCAAATCTGAAATATAGGAAACATTTTTAATCTCTTATCTCACAGTTCAATCCACTTTAATACTGAGGATGTGTTGAGCACAGCAGATCAGCCATGCTTTCTTACGTCCGGAGGCAGTAACTGGAGAGACTCACTAAGCAGTCACATTCCTTGTGATATTGGTACTACTCAACCAAATCTCAATGGGATCTAGACTCTAATTTACAATACCAATACTAGCATTAAAGGTCATTTAATTCCACTGCAAGTGTTGTATTAAATTTACTCTAAAATTTGCAACGTTATGAGTAGCCTATAGCAAAGAGGCTAATGATGAGAAGGAAATTAAATAAGAAAAGTTGCAATTATGCTTGATCTATGTAACTACAAACATGAGCATGGCCAAGTCTGACGTATTTAAGACATTGACACTAGATTTCAAAATGAAAATAAATCAAAGTGTGGCCTGGTCTTGATGAGTTACCATCATGAGACACAGTTATCACATGGGTGACACTACAAGATTTTCTCTCACCGTTGCAGATTTTCCATTTTCCAAAACAACATGATCTTAGTCAGGCACACTCCATTATTCCGTACCAAAAGAAGAAGCTGTAAACCTACAGACGTCATCTCATGGGGAGAGCAGAACGTGTTCATACTGCCACCCTTTGGGGACGTTTTGTCCTCCCTTGGGCGTTCCAATCTTCAGCATTAGAAGCAAAACTCTGCTGGAAGGAACACAGGTAGCTAAGTAGCAGCACCTGCCAACTTTCACCATCACGTACTGTTGTAGCTGGAAGCCACTGCAAGTCACACATTCCTACTTTCAATGCCAAATACAAAATAAAAGAATCTGGTCTCACACTTACTTTCCTTTTGTTAAATATGTACACCTGACGGATCCTCTGATTGCAAAACTCCTTAATGCTCCTGAAACAAAGTAAACCAGTCTCCAGTTGGCTCTCTTACATGAATTAATTTTCCAGGATTGGTAGGAATAAATCTAATTCCTGTGAAGTAGGAATAACACCTATGCCTGCCACACAAGAGGCATTCTCACGTTTGTTCTGACACAGTTAACATGGACCAAACATTATTGTTTCCACAGCTTCAACTTCATAGAAGACAAAAGAGAACCATCAGCTACCTTTCTAAACAGACGCTGCCTTCAAGTAGCATTACTCTTAACTGTAAATCCCTTAAATTAGCATGGGCTTGGTCTTCATTTACTCCCCTGCAGTTTCACAATTTTGCCATGATTTAGCCAAACACCTGGATGAAATTTCTGACTCAAATCATATTTCATAATATGGCTAGTTAGAGTTTTGTGGGTTTTTTTTTTTTTTTTTTTTTTTTAATGGCTTATTGATGCCAGAGAAGACTGTTCATCAGAAGCAATTTCACATGCTGTTGGGGAGACTGCTGGCTGCTGTAAGACGTAGATAAGTGTTTCCAACTCAATATAGGTCTCAGAGGCGGATGTAATGGAAAGGAGAAGGCAGGCTCTGGAGTTGTGCCATGAGTTTGGGTGCTGCAGCAGTCACTGCTCACTTCAAGAGATGGCCAACATCACCGCCTGTGCCCACTTCCCTGTGACTTTGCATCAGGTAGAGCAAATCATTTCACTACAGCCTGAGTGCAACCACCACAGCTGCTCCGGTATTCACAGACACTGCCCATCACCCTGCATCCTGGCATCCTCCAAACAGTCACCGGGTCTGCCCTAACAGGAAAGCATGAGAAAGTGACGCTACAACATGCTGGTTAGAGCCCTCTAAAAATAAGCTAAACCTGTCCATAGAAGAGACTAACACAGCTCTCAGGGAGCACACCGACCACTTGTAGTACGCAGAATTAGTATAGACCAGAATATTTGAGACGGGAAGATGAAGAGACATTTCACTCTTCTCCACAAGCATCTCTCCCTGTTTCATGTTTGGTACAGTGTGAGAACGGAAAGTTGGGTTTTTTTTTTTCAAAAAGAAACAATTTCGCTCCTTACAACCTAACCTTGGTATATTTCTGTCTTTCACCTCATTTGCAGTAGGAACCTGAAAGGTCAATTGCCCAGGTTGTTAATTCCAGAGATATTCCAGCCCAGGCCAGCATCCCTGGCAACATGACATTTCACCAAGCAATAAACAGCGTAGAGAAATTCAGAGCTGCCTCTGACATGCTGTCGTAAGCCTAGTATTATATATCTGTTGCTATAGCAGGGTTATACAAAGCCGGTGGTTTAAACAAGATCCAAGTGATCTGGAAGTATTTGATGGCAATTTATAGTGCCATCCATACTAATCTACTTCTCAAAAGGAAGAAGCTATCAGTAATAGTTCAATGATACAACTAAAACAATTTTTACAGTATTTTAAGACACCTAACAATATTTACATGCTTTAAAAGAGTCCAGAGATAGGTATTTTTATTGTTTCTTCAAAATCTATCTTTCAAAATGCAGTACACAATGTTTATTTTGCAGTGAATTCTTTTTTTTGGAAATATTGCCAAAATGGAGGGGTTTTGGACTCAGAAAAGCAGGAGAACATACAGATCAAAGGCATTGAGGAGTCGGTATTTTCTGCGTCCCTTGGTTCATTTACAAGGTGCAGGCACCATATCAACTTCATTTGTGATTTTTCACTCACCTCCAACCCATACACACAAATAGCCTCAGTACAGCAGACTGGTTTCACAGCTGTGGGTTGTGCCCTGCCCAGCATGGCAGACTCTTCTGAAACAGGACATGTTCCACATCAGTATGGAAAGCATGCCTCTTTGGAAACTTCCTGCACTCAAAAGAGAAACTTGTGAACACAGACTATTCACTATATTGTAAATAAATTAGTGGGCACTTGGGGAAATATGTCCTTTTTCAACATATGCTCAACTGAGTTAATTATCAGTTAATTGCTAAAACTTTCCAGAACAATCAGGCTCTGACTGCGATCCAAATTGTTAAAATACTTAATATGTATGTCAAACAGCTTATTTTACATTTTTTTAAGTAGATTTAGCTTTACATTTTGGAAAAAAAAACATAGAATCATAGAATAGTGTGCGTTGGAAGGGACCTTTACAGGTGATCTAGTCTTCAACTAGTTCAGTCCTGCCCAACATGTTTCCAGGGATGGGGCACCTACTACCCCTCTGGGCAACCTGTTCCAGTGTTTCACCACTCTCATTGTAGAAAATTTCCTCCTTAGAGCTAGCCTAAATCTACCCACTTTTAGTTTAAATCCATTTCCCCTTGTCCTACAGGGCCATATACAGGCCCTACTAAAAAGTCTGTCCCCTTGTGTCTCAGTTTCCCCGCTACTTATAAGCCCCCTTTATGTACTGGAAGGCTGCAATAAGGTCTGTCCAGAGCCGTCTCTTCTCCAGCCTGAACCACCCCAACTCTCTGAGCTTGTCTTCACAGGAGAGGTGCTTCAGCCCTCTCCTAAGTTTTGTGGCCTCCTCTGGACTTGCTCCAACAGATCCATGTCTTTCCTCTACCGGGGAAAGCTGGACACAGTACTCCAGGTGAGGTCTCACCAGAATGGAGTGGAGAGAGTCTGATAGCCATACTTCTTTTGATGCAGCCTGGCATACAGTTGGCCTTCGGGGCTGCAAGCACACATTGCCAGCTCACATCCAGCTTTTCAGCTATCAGTAGTCCCAATTCCTTCTCCTCAGGGCTGCTCTCAATCCCTTCGTTCCCCAGCTTGTATTGATACCAGGGTTTGCCCCAAGCCAGGTGCAGGACCCTGCACTTGGCCCTGTTGAACCTCAAGAGGTTCACACAGGCCCACTTCTCGACCTTGTCCATGTCCCTCTGGATGGCTTCCAGTCCCTCAGCTGAGTCAACTGCACCACTCGATTTGATGCTGTCTGCAAGCTTGCAGAGGGTGCACTTGATGCCACTGTCTGTGTCGTTGATGAATATATTAAATAATACTGGTGCCAACATGGATCCCTGAGGGACACCACTCCCTACTGATGTCTATCTGGACATTGAACCATTGACCACTACTCTGGATGTGACCACCCAGCAACCAATTCCTCATCCACCAAAGAGTCCACCCATCAAATCCATCTGTCTCCAATTTAGAGAAGGATCTTGTGGTGGACCATGTCAAAGGTCTTACAAAAGTCCAGATAGACGATGTCTGTAGCTCACTCTTTGTCCACTGATATAGTCATAGATCATAGAATACCACTAGGCTGATCAGGCAGGACTTGCCCCAGGTGAAAATACACCATAAGAGAATGAAATTTGCTCTTCCATTCACAATCTCTAAGAAAATTAGTTGAGTAAGATTGGTCAGCAGCTATAGATCAGTAAAGGAAAACAGGATGCAGTATATGGAGACGGAGTACATGGAGAAATTTTACGATTTGACAGTAGTAACACAGTCTTTTCTTTAAGTTTTCTATCCTACCCCTGAAGGAAACATTTTCATTGTTGTCAGTGTTTCAGTATAAAAATCATTGTACCATCTTTGGAAATAATTAAATTCTCCCTGCAGCAGAGAGAAATTTTCTTTATAGGAGGACTCAAGAGTCCAGCAAACCTTGAATGTGAATTTAGAAGACTAATTTTAACCTCCCCAATTTGAAAAAACCTTCTCTAAACCTATTCCCCAAAATAGATATTTTTAATATTATCCGACATAGAACTAAAAATATGGTATAACATATTATCATTCTCTCCCATATACTGAAAAAGTCATATATGAAATTCTGTTAGTAGAGACATTCTATCATTATGCACAGTGAAGCAGGAAGGAAATTAAAGCTGAAACGTTGATGAATAGTACAAATTCATCACCTTATACCCTTAAATGCCACCCATCCCTGCCCACACTCTGAAGGAACAGGCTTTCCGGATGTCATCTCCTCTAGGGTTGTGAAATGAGCTTGAAAAGTAAAAATAGATGACAATAGGTGGAAAAATTAGATGTTATCATCTTCCATTCAGAGACATGGGTTGACTGTATCAGAGAATGTAATATCTATAAATGAAGCTTTTGAAATGAAATCTTTAGTCATTAAACACAGGCAGAAGTTGCAAAACGAGTTCTTGCTTAATATTCATCAGATGATTTAAACTTGTCTTGGATGCTCAGAAACAAAGTCAGAGAGGAGTCAAGGTTATCCCCTGGCTTTGTTTGGATATATACAGCTTCAAAGGTTTTAGTAACAAAAAGGAGTTTTATATCAAGCAAGAACTGATTATTTTGGAAATAAACTCATTTCCCCTCATTTCTCAAAACAGTCCCAGAAAGTACTCTCTTGAAAGACCCCAAAAATGATCAACATTTAAATTCTACTGAGCACTTCAGTTTCTTCAAACAGCCTAGGCACTACACAACTTCAAAACACTGATCTGAACTAGTTCAGTGACCAGGTTTCACGTGGTCCCTTTCACTTCATAAAATTAAAAATAGCTTGCATAAAAAATGAAATGCAGAAATGTAAACCTTTCAGGATCATGCTAGACTTGTGTGCGCGGAGAAACAGAACAGATTAGCAATGCTTCTCTTCAAAGTTTATTATACAGCCCAAGTACTAAAGTGACAGTACAACTGCCTACAAATGACATCACTTGAGTCACAAGGAGTTTCATTGTTTTTGTTTTTTTTCAAGTTACTGTAGTCAGAGAGTTTCTGCTATTACAGGATAGCCTTTAAAACAAAATATATGCTCTTTGCATAACAGTAATAACTTAGTAACCCATGAATTTCACACCACTTATGGAAAAAGTCTGTACTATATTTACTGTAGCAAATGGTTTGTCAACCATGAAGATCAAGAAGCCAGCTTTAGAGATGAAGAGACTTGCTATTGAATAGAACTTGACCAGACATGAGTTTGAGCAAGACAACATACTTATTCATGCCAGTCTGAGGAAACAGTGAACACACTTATGATGTTCCAACAAAGCCCAAAGTCCAGGTAGTAACTGTTCGTGTGCTGGAACAAACATCTGGAGGATAAGGAGCCCTGGACTAACACAATCAAATAATCTAACCAGCTTGAACTAAACTGTAATCAATAACTTCATGCTAAACAAGCTGACATCCTCTAAATGAGTACACTGACAGGAAGTGTAAATAAGCAGCCTTGTTTACTGCTACACTTTGGTACAAGCATGCATGCAGAGTCTGACAGAAAGCTAAGGACACACAGTGCTTTGTACCCAAACCACAGTACCCACCTCTCTGAAGCCTGTTTGAATGGGAGGGTTGAAAGTTCATGTAAAAACTAGTCCAAGATTCCAGTCACATGATTTCCTTTTCTATTTTGATGGTTGCAGAATATCAGGCTCACCAAATGACATCACGGCTTTTAGGAAGAAAAAGGTCATAGTGTACAACTGAGGTAAGGTTTTCAGAAGTGCTACCTAGACTTCAGTCTCTTTTCTCTCAGCAGATGTTTAATGATAGAGTTTGCAGAAACGGGTTGCAACATAATATTTGTCCAACCTTATCAATAAAACCTGAAGCCATGAATATAGAAACTATTCAAAGTCTTGAAATCAGTGACTACTGATTTCATGCCTACTTCTACCCAGAAACAGAAACCACTTCATCATCTGTATAGCTGCAGACAGTTTTTTGGTTGTTGTGGCCTACAATAAGGAGCTGAAACTGTGAATACTGTTCCCTGTTGCCCT
This sequence comes from Tringa tobata, assembly GCA_033628505.1. Classification (NCBI taxonomy): domain Eukaryota; kingdom Metazoa; phylum Chordata; class Aves; order Charadriiformes; family Scolopacidae; genus Tringa; species Tringa tobata. Next base: position 43,387 of record JAHREE010150661.1, read on the forward strand.
GTAATCAGATCTTTGCTGCACACTGAACCTAACATTTCTTGAGGCTATTTTCAATTATATAGCAAGCAAACTCCCAAACACAACCTTATCAATGCCACCAAGTAAGATGCAACCTGAGAAACAGGACTGTCCTCTGGAAACCTTAACGGCTGTACTAAGTGAAAAGCAAGAATGTTGACCCGTTATTTTTCTACTACTCCCCTCAGACAGCAATGCGGATGAGAAGCACCTAGTGTAGAATATACGCTTTGTGTTCTCCTTAGGGTTAACAAAGGCCTTTTAATATTTTACTGCTTTTCCTGTGAGTGGCCCTAAATCTTTAGGCATATTCTCAGTGCTCCTATTTACATGCTCTTGTAAGACACGGCATCAGGAATACAAGTACCAGGCAAGCCACAGCAAGCAGTGTTCTTACATTCATGAATGCCAGTGTGTGGGTGTACTATGGGAGAAAGGGTTGCTGTGAGCAAACAAAGAAGTATGTGGGTAGATGGAAAAAAATGGGTACAACACTGAGAATGAGACAGACAGTGCTTCCATGTTCATTAGTGTGAAACAGATGTAGGTGGGTGAGATGAAGAGCATTAAAATAGAAACACAAGAAGGAAAGAATGAATATAAGGGCAAGAGAAAAAGAGAAGGCATAAGAATTAACAAAGATGCTACTAGGTAAGTGAACACAGGCAAGCAGAAAAGGAAATAAGAGCAAGAATTCCTCTGGGAGCATTAACCTTGCTGATAAGAAAACACTGTTGCAATTAAGAGGATCAACATGTATTGTCTAAACAAGCTTGCAATTGAGAGTTAATCCTTAGATAAAGAACAGGCCAGTAAAACTCTGAAATTCAGCAGCTCTGTTATGATATAGCTATTTTCTCCACTTTGATACTTCAGCTTCTCAAATTTCTTTGTCATTTTCTTTTGGAAAAGCATGTCCAGCTCAACTGCTGAATGAACCAAGCGATAACTGATTCCTACTAACACATGCCACCATGACACTAAAATTGTTCTGCACCCATACATGGAAGAAGATAAGGAATTCAAAGGAACAAGGCCATGTCAGTGGCCACGTTAACAAACCTGTTAGACGTATGCCTCTTATCTCTTCAATCTCAGTGTCTCACTTACTTGAGCAGGGGGACTCTTTCAGGCTAGAGGAGACCATTCATTACAATACAACCTCAGAGAGTTTCCCCAGAGCCTGCACCCACATCCACCCTCATGAGACCACAGTTTGAACTGACACACATACAAGTTATACCTTCTTCTTCAGGGTGATACCGGATGACATCTAGTGGAATATCCATGTAATAAAATGAAGGGTATGATTTAGGTTCAACCCCATAATTTCTCAGTGAAGCAGCATACTTGATTAATGACTAAACCTTCCACTCCTATGTGCTTTAAATATTCTGGAAAGGGAAGTAGAAAGGTAATGTTCTGGGTATCAAGCTATGAAAGAATGGTAGTGGAGAGCAGCTGACTCAGAGAAACAAGTAAAATGGTATTTGCAACAAGTTTAATGAACTGGCAACAAGCTCGAATGGTAGCAGTCCTTGTTGTGAGGGAGGGCTTCCCAGACAGCCAGATTCTTTGGTTTTACAGTTCCTCTGCACTGATTCAAGGACGATTTGCTAGCAAGTCAACCACCCAATGCTAAGGCACTCTGGTAATCCTAAATACCTGCAGATACCCGTTAAATTCCAAATAGTGCTTTAAAGCATGGTCAAGGATATAAGAGAATTGCAGACATGAAATAAACAACAAATCCTGCACCTAAATGTCTTCCCACTGTACAAGTCAAGAGGAGAAGTATTTTTTTTCAGCTTAATAATAAAAACAAGCTTATAGAAAAAACTCAAAACAAGTTTATTTGAATTTATAAGCAATATTACAGTATTTTTTAATATCTGTAATATGCAAGTGAAAATATTTTAACACAAAGTCACAGGTTACTGATACTCAATTACTGCACAATTTAAATTTACAAAGAAATTATTTCAAATACAGTGCCCTGATAGTGAACATCAGTTGATGAGAAAACAAAAGCCCTAAATAGTTAATTATCATTCATTTTAATAATAAAATTTACAGTGAACTATCCTTTAATGAAAATAAAATTTAATGCAGAAAGAAGATATACTTAAGCTTTTGCGAAAGAACTTGTATTTGCACAATATGTATATGCATAAGGTTTTATAAAATATATGTAAATTAAATTGTTACATACTGGTTCACATCACTAATGGAGACTATGAACCTAATTGCTATTTTCATTATGTAACTTCTCTAGAGTCACATTTATTCATATAATGCTTTTGTATTTTAATTTAAGTGGTTCTACAAGTCAGATTCTTTATAGCCACTTTTGGTTTGTCAAGTGCAGGCCAAAGTTACCCTCTTCAGATGCTTTTAGTATATAAATGCCTGTATGTGCAGGCATTAGAAGTATTATTTTTGAGGAGGCATGTGAGAAAGTTGGATCATCTCAGTATTGTGATTATTTGCATAATCAACTGAAGTTACATTACATATATATTTGGGCCAGCCCATTCCTAGTATAGAAATGGAAGAAAACACTCCAAAACCCTGTGTGAAGGTATGAAAAGAAAATTAAAAAAAATAGTAATCCATAGAAAACAGATGACATTGTGATATTTGTCTCTCCCTTTCCATAAGCACAGGCTAGGTCCCATAGCGAGTTCTTTACAGGCAGGCTCTTATGCTGCCCTGCTCAGACACCAGGTTCTGCTGTAGGTGTGCACACCATACACATTTTCTCCCTAAGAGAATCACACATGTTGGAAAATGGATGCACATCCTTCTACATTAAGCTTGTGTACCAGTAGGGTGAGCTGCAACAACATAAATGAGTGTACTGTATTACTGTAGGCTCAAACCTCATTTCAGTTCAAATACAACATAGTTCATGCTTCACCAAGGAGGCATTGTAAGGGAAAAAGAAAGATGAGTCAAAACAGAGAGATAAGATTGAAAGAGGCACTGCACACAGCTAGGCTGTCAGATGGAGTAGGGAGAAGAACAACCTTTCCTTCCTGACACAGTCAGTCTGTGCCTTGTAGACACTGACAAATCCCCAGAGATCACAACTCGCAACTACCCCCAGAAAGGACAGAAAGCCCTCTAGAAAGACTACACACACACACAACCTCCCTGTGACTTACAACGACTAATTGAGCTACTGCTTCTTCCCAGAGCCCCAGCATCACTACAAACAAGTCTACCACCAGCATGAACAGAGCAACTCCAGTGCTATTGCACTGCACAGCTACTTTGAAACACTTAGCTAGAGAAGAATAAGTGAAATATAGTTAACTTGAGTCTCAATTTAAAATAAATCCATAACCCAGGCAATGGCTATAAGAAAAATGACAGAAGACCTAATAAAAGTTTAAAGAAAGTTCTGCTCTAACATCACTCGGGTGGTGTGCAATACCAAGATGACCAGTTAGAAGCACAGAAAAGCCTCACACTAATGGGTCAGAGCAGAAAATATAAGCTTTCCCACAGCAACCCAAAGCACTTGCTTTATAATGCTGCCTATAAGAGGACAAAACTCTGTTTTAGCACAAGGATACTTTTGCCTTTCATATCATTTCAACATGGACTTTAAGTTTCATATAAAAAACTTTGATAAAGGGATGGAAAATATTAGTCACAAAACTTGGACAATGCATGCAAGATTTCAGTGGAGTAAAACAGAGCTCTATTTCATTTCAACTGATCAGTAGAGATGTCAAGATAATTTCAGAGCTATCAGTGGTGCATCAGAGTCCAACTGAGCTTTTTCTGATAGAAACCACAGCCACTGTTTGTCTATGGTAAGTATAAGAAAGGAGTCAGGCACTAACATCAGCAGTATAGACACAGCCAAAGGGTAGTAAGATCATCTATACTAAAAAGAAAATGAAGCAATAAAACAGGTCGAGGAATTTGGAAAATTATCCCTAAAAATGCAACTACTAAATGAAAACTTTTAACCAAGGGAAACGATCCAAGAAGAGTTTCTGTAAGTATGAGGTTTTGTATTTCAAAATATTAACAGAAAAGTATAGCATAGGAAGGGAAACACCTCTCTTCCTCTTGGCATGTTAAAGTTCTCAGAACAGCAAAGACATTAATTTTAGAAATGCTTCTGATGTATGAACAACTTTATCCTTATTTATATATTAATATTTTGTGTAATACTCTTAGTACAAACTAAGCTGATTGATATTACAGAAGACAATTAATTTGAGCTTTTATATAGTGGTTTCTCTCTGAAGGCTCTGCTGAAACCTATGTTGTGTCCTAAATATGGTGACATTAGGTAGTTTACAGATTCACAGGCACATCATAGGGGTGCTGAAAAATCAAAATGTATGTTGTAGTTTGAAAACAAAGAGATCTTGTTCTTTGATTTACTAAAGCATTTTTCCAAATATTTTTCAAATAAAAAGTCTAATACCAGTTAAACAGTCTTTTCCAGACCTGTACTGCCTACTTCTTTTACAGATGTGTGTAACTTCAGGACTTAGATTCACTTATCATCAGACAGGCAATTCCTTCTCTGGAAGTGTTGTAAACCCTGTGACTTTATTTTTGACTACAAGACCTACAGAAAGTGCAGATCCTACCCGTTAAAGAACTTATGGCCTTATTGCAATAAAACCTTATAAAGAGCAAACAAAAAGGATACTACATCTTATTTATTTGTATCAGGTGAAAACAGCTCCCATTATCCAAATCTAATTAGCTGAACACTGTGAAGCTGTATTAAGTACTTAAGATGTAGATGGGCTAGAATTAACAACAGAAGATAGGGCACTAATGTAGGCAAGGTGACAGGCTGCACTAGTGAAGATTAGTCAGTTCAAAACTGACAATTTTCTCAAGGGCATATTGTAGCTTTGTGTACTATTGCCATCTTATTTTAGGAATAAGACTGTTGCCAGCAGAAACAAGCAACATTAGACTAATGAAGCATAGACTATGTTTCAGTGGAAAGAAGACATTCCAAAGAAGCACTGAAAAAAAGATAAGATCAGCATGCTCTGTTCCTCAGTCTATTAGGAAATGTTTCTAATTGAAGAGAGAACCATGAAGCCCTGGAGGTATGCTTAGCAAATGTGTGTACTCAGTAAGCCCTGGGGAACAATACCTGCTTAAGGTCTCTAACTCAGATTAAAATGGTTCCTCAGAACAATAAAATTTCCTTACACAAATGTGACTTCATGCAGCAAGCACCTGAAGAAAAAAAATATTACTGATTGGCACTGAATTTAGACAGAAGTAGCTGATCTAGATTACTGAATTTTGCTTTATCTAATGTTTCTTGAGCATTTCTGTGTAGTAGGCAACCCCTATTAGCCTGTTCAGGTTTCAAAAAAGCCAAAGGCTGTATTTTGTTTATATTTCAATGAGTAGAAGACTAATGATTGCAACACAAAACCACCTAAAATAGATGGTATTGGGTAAAATAGTCCAAAATAAGGTGATAAGCAATAACCATATGCCAAATTTAAAGGCAGGACTTTATCTTAAATATGGAATATTGTGTAGTTTTTAAAGATTGCTTTTAGGCAGAGGGTGAGATGAGTAAATACTAGTGAAATGAAGAGGCAAGTGCAGAGGAAATCATAGAGAAACCAAACAGAACATAGTTCAGAGAATTCCACAAAAGTAGGAAATGGGTGAAGGCCACTGGCAATTCTACAGGGCTGCAGGGAGCATAAGTGGCAGGAGTGGCAAAATAGCAGTCAGGCAGAGTTACGAAGTTTCTATATCCTGCAGGAAATTTACTAAGACTCTTGCATAATGTAAAATTGGATATAGAAGTCAGGGAAACAAGGAAAATAAGACTAAAGGTAAATGGATTCTTTTCACAGGTTCAAAATGCTGGGACATACAGCCTTGGTTTGTGTTTTATTGTGTGTTTCATTTTGAAGGAATAATTGGTTGTAGGAATAGTATGTGCGAGTCAAAACCAAGCCTGAAAAAAAAAGTGAGTTTTAATAAATAATGTATAAGGCTATTGTCTTGATTTCAGACTGATCTATACAAACTTACTCACTGTTCCATGTAAAATTTGCAAATAATTTGGCATCTCTTAAAACCCACAGGAGAATAAGTAAATATACTTCAGGTCACCAGGTTTATTTTTTTTAAATTTTGGGTTTTAAACAAACATTCTTGACTGCCTCATTCCTAATAAAAAATTATACCCTTTCTTATGGATATCATCTCTACACAAAACCAAGTTTAATACTAATTTTTATTGACTTCAAGATATTTGCTGGACAAATATCAATGCTAATCTCAGACACTTAAGTTAGTCAGCATTGTCGAGTTTACACTGAGCTCTCCCCGATCCAGGTCACGCTGAACTTCCAGGGAAAAAGATTCATGGTTTCCTTCTGCTTTGGGTCAGGCTCAAACTTGTAATCTCTTTTCACAATTGAAGAAGCAAAGAGGAAGAATTATTAACACTTCTATTTTTCCCTAAGAGCTATCCATTGGGTTGCTTAATTTTTTTTATTTTTTTTTTATTTTTTAAGTTCTTGCATGTTACAAAAATATATTTTGGTCTAGTGCTTCAGCCATGACTCATAAATAAAGATTAGATGTATAAAATAAGAATCCTGATAGAACTATTAGCACTGTTACATGGAGACTGAATTATAAGTGAAATTTAAGATAGCCAGAACTGAGCACAGCAGGTTTAAAACTTACTTCTTTTCCATGTTTAGGAGAATGAGTCCAAATACTTGCTGGCTTTGCAAGACATGCAGAGCAGAAGAAAATGGGATCAGTTCTAAGTAAGTAAAAATAGGATTCTTACGTTCTGCAGTACATGCAACTGTCTGAGTACGAGAGTCAAAAATTCCAAAATTCACAGTGGAAGTTTTCATTGCAAGCTTAAAATCATGCAAAAGAGTGCAACATCTTCACAACTGCCCCAGCTGACCACCTTCACACAGCCAATTCCTTTACAGTACATGAAGCATAACCTGTCATTTCTCTAGCAGAAGGAGGGTATTTCCCAGTGGGAACTTCTCTTATATTACCTAGGCATAGGCCTAAACTAAACCCTGGATTAAATCCAGATTTGGGCCTGTGAAGAATTTGTAAACCCAATGTTTTGGGTCAATCCTTTAAAAGAATTGAGACTGTTGGCGAAGATTGCATATACATGTGATGGACAAGGGACATGGCCAAGTGCCTCCGTCAAGTCCTCAGCTACCACCAACCTCAGTGGAGGCCAACCATAGCTAGAACTTTGGTCAGCATATTGCATCAGGAACATGAAATGCTTCCCTCCAACATTCCTGCCAACTGGGATCAGACCATACATGGTATTCATTTATTGATTAGAGAAAAATGTGTCCTTCATAGTAATACTGAGGTGTGTCCGATGACACCTGAAACTGCCATTTGGGTGAGGTGAAGTGTCAGAAATCCAGAAAGCATTTCCAAAAGTGCATCCTGAACAAGGACTTCTCTCCCACACAGCAGTGGCCAGGGAAGCTCCTCCCACAAGACACTACAACAGCGTTTTCCAATTTAAACTTTGGAGTCCCAGCTATAAAGCCTTATTTCTGCAGAATATTCAGGTTTTTTCCAGTGTAATATATGTTCTTCAGAAAATTCAATCACATTGTATATTAGTGCAGCAAGAACTTTGCTGTCAGCACAACAGCTATGAAAGTGGCATTAAGACAGATCTTAATAACCCATCTTCACATTTCCCTTAATGCCTTTCATATTTTCCTGATTTTAAAAGGCAAGAAAGAAGGCAAAAAGGTTTTCCTCTGTGTCAGCTGCCCCATCAGGTACCATTCATTTTGCTTCACATATTAATGCTAAACATAAATAATCAGAAATGGAAATAAGATGGCCCTACTGATGATGCTCAGTGACACAGACAAGATTGTCACTCGTTCTATATATAAGCGCTGTTGCTGACAGTGGTGAAAAATTAACTGCGTCAGTAACAGTGAATATGACTCAGAAGCAGCTCTTAAAGAAAAAAAGCATTCAAAGGACTAGAGATTCTCCTTCCTGGAACCACATGCTTCATGAGTTCATACAGAGAGGAGGCCAGTAACTCATGAAAGAACTCATGAAAGAGGGGCAGAGAACGTATCTTTCACTGGCAAGAGTTACTAGAGGGTTATTGACACCACAATTTGATAGTGGTAAAATTTCCATTACTATATGTTTGTCTGATCATGTTAGACTGATCAGGAAAGCCTGACAAAATAATCAGTGTCACAGCATGTACTCTTTCAGAGAAAGAGAGGATTTTATCAAGTTTAAAAATAGAGGGGTGATCACCAATTAAAAAGCTACGAAGTTACTAATGGCTGTTATGTAACAAATCTATGAAGCATCATGCACCGCTCATACCAAAGCCAACTTTGCTTTTAATTTGAATTTAAAAAAAAAGTAGCTGTTTTTTTCAAAACTGTAGCTCCTATGAAAACAAAATACTCAATGAGAAGGAATCTCCTCCCAAGTTTGGCTGGGAGGATATGGGAGGAATAATGGAAAGCACCCACTGGAATATATCCCTTATGTTTTCTTCCACTAATATAAGCATTTGTTCCAAGTTACCAGCATTGATGTCCTGTAACTGTAAAGCTTAACAATGAGCTGGTATAAATGGAGCTACATCCACTTAAATGGGACTATTGGCCCTCAAACATCTGTTTTTTCTTAAATTGTTTAGTCTCTCAGCTCACTACTTCCATACTCTTTCCCGGAATCAAGCAAGAGACTCTTAGAAACTTATGACATTATTGCTTACGAATAGCACGCGTCAAAGAAAAATCTGATTTTAGTCACCTACAATAACTCTCTAGATTATTACTGCATTGTAAACACTGGAGAGAGAGGGAAGTCCCTTACAGCTACAACTGTATTAACCTTTCAGTTTTTACCCCATGTTCAGAGCTTATATTCAGCTCTCTGCTGATAAATCAACTTAGATGTTAAAAGCCTTTAAATATTACAATAAGATCTTGAGCCCTTAAAGACTTTTCTACAAAATATAAACATCAACATTTCATAAGCTATATGATTCCCATTCCAAAGAAGTTGCTATCTAGAAAGCTATTACTTTCCTTGTGCTTCTCCTAAGCACAATTTAAATGAATGAATGCCATTTCCAAAGGAATTATACTTTTCCCTCTCAAGACGCTACCATGTTTGTTACATGAAGAATATTTACTTCAGCATAATAAGCAGAAGATGTAGGACACACAGTAAAACCTTTTTAAATGCAGGTTTCATACAGATGATCTTTAAGTTAGAGGACAGATTTTCAATAATGTAATTTAATTTTTCCTGCTTTGACCCACAGCTAATCCTACAATAATCTCCTGTTTGTTTTTTTTTTTCCCCCCCCTCGAAGAGTTTCTTTGGAGGAGGTGCTACAATGGTCCCAGTCTTTTGAAAAGCTAATAACAAGTAAATGTAAGTAATCGTATGTTTGTATCCCAGATAGATTACTGAAAAAAGCTCCCATGAAGAAAAATCAATAAAGTCATGAAGTATAACATATGCTGTTTTATATGCAACTAATGAAAAGCAACTTTGTGTGACATGCTTACCACGCATCACAGTGAAAATAAATTTAGCAGGAGTTAAACACCTTCCCAAATTTATTATTTCTGCAAGCACATATTATTCTTTTAAAGACACGTGATGAGGGCACGTTTATTTGCCATATTGCCACTTAGAGCACTGTATAGCAATATATTTTAGAAGAAAACGAAAAGAAAGCCGACTTGGGAAAATCTGTGTATGGCAAAGACAGCATAGCTAATGGTACCTTCTTTCAGTGCATTGCCATGGAACTCAGACTCTCACCTCAGGTATGGGAAGAACTGTCACTGCAGTAGCAAATCTGAACTTTCACACTCCAGTATCCCTCTGCCTCATTCAGGGCTCAGGCCTCTCCCACATTTCTTATGTCCAGCAATCTAGAACACCACTATTGAATTAGTTTTTAAAAAATATTGATGAGAAAGTCATGTACAGAGTTACATCACAGCACAAACCCATAAAATTATTCCTAAGGACTGGCATTATTTTCAAACTACAGAAAAACTGCAAAAATCAAGAAGGTTAAAAGAAAGAATTTGTAACAACTATAAAGACAAAGATTTTGCCATTAACATCTTTAACAGCAACCAACCTACTATATTACAGTTTTCAGGGAAAGCACAGGGAGAAAGTGCACAACAGAAAACATTTAAAAGAGCCAAAGTTACAGTACATGCAGCAGGCATGCATGTGATCACCATCACTGCCAGACAACAGGCAGTGCTCAATGTCTTTAGAAACATGAAAGTGCTGCACCAGCAGGAAAGCTCCCTTTAAATTAAATGCTTGTATCTTCCAGCAGTACTCGAATGATGCATTCTTAAAATACCTCGTTCATTGCACTTAGATGGCACTACTCACTAATTTTTAATTCATTTAAATGCTTAATGACATTGGAAAGTGCAAAGATGTACCCACATGAAAAGCCAGAAACTCTAAAGCCAATGGATTTGCAGCTCTATATATAAGGTAGGCAAAATATTTGCCTGTCTTCAGTTTTACTCTGACAGTACATCTTAAAACTGCAAACACCATTCCTGCTCAAGTGCTAGCATGACTATAGCCTCATAATTGTTCTTCTGTCAGGATACATTTTAGCTACTCTACCACCTAATCCTGGACAAAACAAGTCTAATGACATAATAAAAGGCAGCCTCAGGAATTTAATCTTACCAAGATCCCACTGGTAGCTGCTGTCAAACTCCATTGCCAGGTGTTTCAAAGATGTCCTCAGGTGTAGAACTACTTATTTGCTGAACAGAGTATTCTTTTAACTGCTTTACTTCACTCAATTATACCATCTTTTCACCAAAATTCATACACCAAGGTAGTCTTATTTTTTACTCGGATCACAATTATTTGATAATACTTAGATATCTTGTGTACAAAACTAGAACTGGAATTTAAAAAAATACTTGTCAGTCTTTGGATATGTTTGATAGTGTTCTCAGAGACCAGGAAGAACAGTTTTCAGTGCTCTGTCCCTGCATAGTGAAATGCCACTGAGGTAAAATGAGCACTGCACCTGCAGGAAAATACAGTGTTGAAGTGTAGGGCTCCGGGGTGAGTCAGTGTGTTTAATTCCCCACTTTTACATAATCTAAAAAGAATATTTATATGTCCCTATTGTCTTGCAAATGTCCCTATTGTCTTCCAAGTACTCCGAAAGTAACGCATATATACATGGTATATATAAAATTGGCTTCTGAAATATTTACAGATGGGCCTGTGATCTACAAGATCTACTTGAAGACAGAGCACAGTGATGAAAACATAGAATTCTGGCTTGCTTGTGAAGCTTATAAGAAGATCACATCACAGAGGAAAAGGATTTCCGTGGCCAGGAAACTTTTTACAAGTTACATTCAACCCGATGCTCCCAATGAGGTGACACACAATAACATGAGCTCTTTGTTTCCTCCAATAGAAATGCCTGATGTGTAATGGTAGCTCACAAAAAGCAACAAACGTCTAGCAGCTCTTCTATTAAAGGGAGTGAAAACTGTTGCTATTTAGCCTCCCCAAACTCTTTTGCACCCAGAACTTTAATACCTGCCCTCACATCTTGTTTATCAGCAAATCTTTCAACTATCTGCCAAGGATACAAGCAAAAGGCACAACTATATTAAGAACCAAGTTCTTGAGTCTGTTCTATTCATTTTATGATCTGAATTAGAGGCCATTGAGATCACTGGAACAGATTTTGAATTATGCCATTGCTACACGCATTACTCTGGTCTTTGCAAGTGTAAATATAAACAAAAAAAATCCCTCTACCCAGTGCTATACCGCTTACAAAATGGGCTAAAAGAAAGGTTCCAAGATATATTAATTCTTTTCTTCTTCCAGCAGCACAAGATTTAGGGAAAACAGAGAAGATCTGTACATAAAATATTTGAGAGTGATTTTTTCCCCCCCGATAAGTGGCTATACAAAAAAGAAGAAAAAAGTCATTTCTGCTTAGCAAGTCATGCTCTATGACCTTTAACTATCCCTGCTTATTACTCTCCTTGCAAAAATAAGCTAATACTGGCTTTTACTGCTGCTGCCTCTGGCAGACGGACATAACTGAAAAATTGGGCTAGATTATTTTCTGATTTATGCATAACAATAAAACTATTATAGAATCTCAAAATGCAGCCTCCCTGTTGACACTGACAGGCAAGCCAAAACCAACTCAGCTGGATTCCCAAATGTTGGCAAAGAGCAGTTGCTGCTTTAAATGACTAAACCGCTCCCACTAATCCAAAGCTTGAGGAAATTTGAAAGTTCCCTCTGTTGGTTTTAAATGCCAATTGGAAAGACAATGCATTTTTCAGTCTTTTTCTTATTTATTATATTTTTAGCATGTGCAGCTATAGGAAACTCAGCAAGACATTTGCATTTCCAAAAGAGAAACATCAGTATTGCCAACCACAAATTCATTAATCAAAAGGGCTTAAATCAGGACAGTTAAAAATAGGCTGAGTAATTTTTTTCTAAAATATTATGTATTTGAATCTTGCTATTAGTTTCTAGGTCTCCAGGACACATTGATTTCACGTTTTCTTGATACCCACTATTAACATAAGAACTAGGTACCATGCTAAAAAGGTAGAGGTTCACGAGGATTTTAAATACAGTTCATATTAAAATTTCAGCAGCATTTAGAAAGGTGTGACTCAAATGACTCCTCTGGAAGAGCAAGATCCCAACACATGAAAGACATCAACACTAACTTCACATCTTTAGAGCTCTCATCTCAACACTAACAAAGACAAACTGATAAAAAGCAATGTAATTCATCATGAGCTAATAGATTATCAAAAGTTCCCATTTTATCTGGTATATTTTCTTATCACTAGGCCTTCAACTTAAATACTACAAACCCTGGACTGCAGAAGAAGAGCTCTAGGAATCAGAACTTTTTCCTAAATAAGGTTGATATATGGTCTCAGTTTTATCTCATCTCAGAGATCATAATAATTTTAGCAATTGGGTTTCACCTTTACAGTCCACCTCCAGCCACCTGAACTCATTAGAAACCAGAAGACAGGCTTCCTCTTCAGGGATCTAATCGTAGCTCTAGGAACATTTCTTAGCAAAAGAAACGGGGGCTTGGATGTCAGCACCTTTCAGCTATGCCTTTCACTGCAGCTGCACCATGCAAACCACGTCCCCAGGACTTCTTTCTCTGCTTAAATTGTACGCATGTTCTTATTATTTCTAGAAGTGAAGAGTAAATCAAACATATACCACTTAACCTCCCTAAGATTGAAGTCTTGGGCCCACACTTTACGTATGGGCCCAGCAGTAGTGACTTTACCACTGCTCTACTGCTCTTGACCTCTACCGAGTACAATAATTAGGAATAAACTGGCTTTTCCATCAAGGATGTTGTGCAGACTGGGAAATTCAGACATCTCCCAGTCTTCCAGGCTTCTTGTCTCCAGGGGAGCAAGCTCTTATTCAGCCACTAACACATGTCTTACTAAATCAAACACCAAAAAAAGAGCAAATTGGTCAACTATATAAGATGGGGTTTTCTGGTTTTACAAGGAGAAATTCACTCTGCTAGAATAAATGTTTTTGCTTAGGTGCTGATTTTAGATTAGATGGTATATAAAAAGATATAAATAAAAGGCATTCAGTACAGGTCCCCGATTCAGTCTTCCTTACCCCTTCTTTGCAGCAGTACTTCAGTAACATTGTTTTCTGTTCCAGATTAACATTGATAGTCCTGCGAGGAAAGCAATTATAAGGAACATGCAAGAGCCAACAGAGTCCTGTTTTGATGAAGCACAGAGAATAATCTACATGCACATGGAAAGAGATTCTTATCCACGATTTCTTGAATCAAAGTTCTACCAGAAACTCAAACACAGCCTTCAAACGAAAAGCAATAATTTAGAGAAAGGTTGAAAATTTAGAAAGGTTTCTTCTGGCATGGAAGCGTTTAAGATTTAAAGTAGACCAGAGAAATCAAGCAGTAGACAAATATTATTACTAATCTGCTAAACTGTGCTGTTGATATTAGAACTGATGAGGCACCATCTTCCCCCTTCTCTTTTCTTTTCCCCATGTAAGACTTACAGGTTTTTTTTTCTGTCCCCTCAATAAAACCCTAAAATCTAGTGAAAACTAGGTTTAAAAAAGTTTCAGCCAAAAGTGATAGCCTAAGATTCTAGTCTTTGATTGATATTTGACAACTCTAAGAACATGTCTTCAGTATTCTTGTTTTGAGAGATCTGAAATAAGATAGTTCTGCTGCTAGGAAATAAATGGTTTTTTGCCTATACATAGCAGAAGAAAAATATCTGCATTGCTGCATTTACTTTTTCTGCTGTTATTTTATTCTTATGTTGTTTCAAAGTAAAAGATAAATTATGAAGTACAGCTGTTTGCTTAATCTTAAGATATGAAGAGTAGTATTCCTATGGTGTAGGGTTGATTTTATGCTGAATTATGATGTACAACATATACTATAAAGGTATTTGATCTACAGTATGCTATAATACTACCAGTGTTTCCTGAATTTATCTCCAGTGATAAAACTCTTTTTCTTTTCTGGGGTATGGGCACACAAATACTTTGCTTTCTCTGCAGACACCCTAATAATTAAATACAAGCAGACCTGACATTTGAACATCATACTGTAACACAAATAGGTCTCTTTCTCTTGTTCATAAACTGTAAAAGACAATTGCTGATTCATTGAATTATTGAAGCACTCTGGTTTACATGCAAAAAACAATCTGACTTCTCAAATCTCATTAAATTGGAATCTCAATTCTTTTAGTAAACAGCAGAGACACTAAAGGCCATAGGAAATCAGGGATCCTTCTAGCATCCTCTCGAGCTGTACTGTTTCAAGGAATACAAGGACCAAGTAATTCCAACAGCAGTCCCATAAACCCAAATAGCCTCACACGAATCCTCTGGGATGATTTCACAGGAGAACTGAAGTATTTGTTCACTTGGATACATTTATTTGACTGAGGTTACTTCAATCACATAGCCAGTTAATGCTTTTTAACAGCTTCAAGCTTTCACTTGGCCTGCCTAGTTTAAAAAGGCAATTTTTGTGAGAACATAATAAATCATTGTCTCACCTCTGTTGGGAAAGCCTAGTCTTTCTATGGGAGGCTCACAGCAGTTCATTGTGCCACTTACTTAACTACAGTAAGTTTTTGTTTTCACTGAGAACATCCCTTTTTTTTTTTTTTTTTTTTTCAATGTGAATGTCTAACCCTTTTCCTTACAAGGCAAGACAGTGAACGAACAACTGGGTTTCACTTTTGTGGCATTTATCTTGTAGTGAGGAGAAACTATAGTTTTTCTTTTAAGATGTTCCTCTTTCCACTGTAATAATATTATATGTGAGTATACTTTAAGGTAGAGATTCAATCCCTCCTAAAAAAAATAAAAATCATTGCTTAGGGCCTCTGAGCAGTGGATTATTGTGGTGCACAATATAGGTTACATTTGGCAAGATGGACATTGATTTATTGATGGCAGTATGTTTATCAACAGCTACCAAATGCATAATATGATGTCAGGCTTTATATGAAGTTATATCGGTAAATTGTAACTATATGTGTGTGCTCTAATGACAACATGTGAACTATAGTATAAGTGATTGTGTTTTAACTTATCGTCAATTAGCTAAAACTCCACAAATTCTTTTTTTTCCCCCCATGATTTTTATGAAATTCTCAAGGTAGAATTTATGTACATGTCTAGAGCAGAATACAAAGCAAGTCTAAGTATAATCTATACTAGTACAGAAAGCTTTAAGGTAACTTCAGCATTGTAAGAAAAGAGATTGTTAGGAGTTAATCCTTTCCTTTTGCACTGACTTGATATAAAAGGATTATCATACAGATGTGTTAACATTCAGCTCATAAAGCCACCCACAGCAAGCAAGGACTCCATGAGAAATCCAGCTAGGAATAGAATAGCTTTTGCTGCTGTTAACTGCTGATGTGTGTACAGCCCATCGGACTTTGGCTCAATTGATTCTGCAGATGTCACAGCTTTGCAGCAAAGAAAAACTGTAGGAACTATTCAAAAGCAATTCCTGCAGGGAAGCAGATCTGTGACAAAAGCCAGCCTGAGTAGAGGCAAAAACTAATAAACAAGGGACTAGACTGCGAAAAGCCTTCCCATTTGTGCTAGGATTAGAAATTCAGAAGAGCCAGATACTGGTCTCCGAGTCAAAGAGGCTTGTAATGACCAAGGATAATAACTTCCCATATCCAAACAGGCTTAGCATGCAGTCTTCTGAAGGGGTTACACAAAGAGGCTGGTCAGGTAGTGTGATGATCCTTTCTCCCTGCAGAAAGGGAATTATCATGAAGGACAAAAAAAAAAAAAAAAATCAATCCAGAGAATGTTCAGAGAAATCAGAGGGGGAATCACTTATTTTTAGGGCATGAAGTGTTTAGCATTTATTTTACTAACAGGTCACAAGTCTAGCAACACTTATTGCTAGAGGACTTAACTTTATAAACCTTATATTTCCTTCTAGAAATAACTATTTTTTTATTTTTTTTTTACATTGAAAGAATAGAGGGTCCTTTTCCAAAAACAGATTTATCATTAACTGCTAGAGATCTTCCTCTTACTTGATTTTTCTCTTGTGTTACCAGATGCGTGACAACAACAGTGGATTTCATCAGGTCACATGATTTACAAAACAGTAACTAATGGCAGCAGCAATAACAAATCACTGCTTTTAACATTTTCATTAACAGCACTTGAATGAGCTCAGTTATACTTTCCACTGGCAGACAACACTAAAAGGCATTTGCTCACATTAATCATTCAAAGCTACTGTAATGAAAGATTAAAAAGAAAACAACTTTAAAATAGCTAAATTGTAAGAATTCTAAGTCTTCCTTCATTTACTTAATAAGAATTAAAAAAAAATAATCAAAACAATAGCAATTCTTCAAACACATTAAAGCTGGCAAGATAAAAATGCAGATTAATAAAAACACTATAGCAATTAACTGTATCCAGGATCGGAAACTGTTGACCTATTGAGGCCCTAAAAAACAACAAAACATACTAGACAGATGGTCTGGGGGTTTTGGGGTTTTTTTTTGTTTTAAAAAGAGCTCACAATTAAATCATTTTCCCTTTGTAAATATGAGCTGTGTTGGCCTACTTTCTTGATAAAAGTGATTAAATTCATACTCTGTTGTTATACTTTTGCTTTCATAAGTTTTACATCCAACTCTTGGTGTCTAGTTGATAAATATAGAATAACAAATGCAGATTGCGTATCAAGTCCAAAAAGCAAAGTAAAAATTGCTTTCTAAGTAGAGTTAGTCAAAAGAAAACTGTAAGAATAACCTAGACTAAGCTTTTCTGTGCAGATGGGTGGTAAATGAGAATATATAATATCCCTGCATTCTATGATCAAAAGCCTTCCCAGAATAAGTTTAGGAGGCTTTTCTCTCAAGTTCTTTCAATTATTTCATGCTTCCATATTAACTCTAGATATAACTCTGCTTTTAAGTCCTAAGAAATAAACTATAGGCAGTCTCCCTCTCAGCATAGTATGGAAGTAATATCCAGAACTTGGTACTGTAGACAACTGATTTAAACAAATACAAGCAGAGATGTTTACCACCAAATACAGGGCAGATGAGGATGTTTAGGAACCTTCAACCTCAGAGGAAAGGGAAATGACTGTAGCATTTCCAAGTATTGGCAAATATACGGTCCTTTTGCAATCACAGGTCCCTTCAGAAACTGATGTTTGGTCTGATGTTCACTAAACACAGGGGAAGGAGCACAATGGAAGAAGTTTTCTGAAAAGAACATTTTACTGCACATGACAATTAGCTGGATTACGTGGCTACAGACCATAGCCTTTTCAGGGCAAAAACTGCATCTTAACACAGGCTTGCCTAGTCTGCTACAACAAAGTCTCACAGTGGCAATAACCTCTCTTGGTATAATTACGCATTTAATAAGTTGTCAGTAACAAAGAGGAACTGTACAGCTTTGAGATGCTTTGACTTCAAAATCTTAAATTACCAACTCTAAAAAATTTTAGAAAAATAGGAAAAAAATAAAATTCAAATTTAAAATAGCAGCCCCATTTAATGGTCTGATTGGAATACACAAAGGATTCTAATATTTTTTTTCTTTATATGAAAAAGAAAAAAGAAATGTGCAACAATGTAGAAAGATAAAAACACAAGAGGAGCAAATTATATATTGGGGAAGCAAATCCTGTAGCCAAGTGCTCTTTTAGATATTATACATCATAGGTCTGCAGATTCTAAAACTATGAATTCTCACCACACCAGCAACAAGATATCAGCCACTGCAGCCGAATTGTGCAAATGGTTCTTTAGATAGAAATGTAAGTTAATAAGAGTATAATAGCATCACATTATGGATATGTGGCAGTCCAATCAGTTTCCATTGATTTTAATGGGTCTGCATATCCTTATAGAAACACAAACATGGCATGAGCCATCTTGAAGCATACTGCAAGCGGTCAGCATTAAGTACATACAAATTTTGTCCTTACTCAGTTGCATAAACACTTTATAGAATGTGGTGCCCTTGGACTAAGTCTTCCCCTGGGGCTGGTAGATCTGGCACAGGTAGGCGGACATTCTGCCCATTCCCTGCTGCAGCAGCAAATGGAGGCCACAAGTATTTTAGAGCATCTCAGTAGGACTGAATCAAGCCTGCTTTCTTAACTATATTAGCTAAAGGTTCCACATTTGCTAGCTTTTGTTTTGTTTTACCCACCACTGGCATCTTAAAAGTTTATTGAAAAGCTGTTTTATCTATAACTTTATTTTCCCTCCAAAACTGCTGTCAGAACTATCTCAAGACGACCGTGCTTATACAGAAATCTTTGTGTCCTGTACATCAGATTTTCCTTTACTCAAAGCACAGTGCAACTATCCAGGGACTAAAACCACTCCTAACTGCAAGAGTTACTGCGAGGGCATGTACTTCACAAAATGGGAAACAGGATAGGTTCACCTTGAGAAGTTTATGTGAGTGTGGGGTTTTAACCACGGCAAACCACCACTGATGAGCTACAGACCTCCTTTTGCAACCCTAGCTCCTGAATGCCACATCCTCTCTCTGGATTTCTACATCAGGTGCACAGATACGAGGGGAAAAACCTGAAGCCTTACAGCATGAGGGCAGGAGACAGGGCTGCAGTGCCTCTTCAACAGCCCCATCCCCCTGTAAATCATCTTTAGAGGGCCTCATAGATCCATTGCCTGTAGTTCTCAGTGGGAAAAAAGTCAGTGAGCTAAAACCTAAAAAAAAAAAAACAAACACAACACCAGAGACTTTATATGAGCACTGCCTTCCTGTCCAGCTGCAAAGAGCAGCAGCTTCATAACAGTAATAAGAGTGTGCTCCGTGAAGCTGGTAACAAGACCTAAGGTATAATGTGAAACCACAGCTGGAAGACTGCATTTTGTAAACATCAGAAGTGCCAATAATCGGAAATGACAAATTGTCACTGTATTTGCCAAGTCCCGAAGGAACACGGCACACATCTAATGCCAGATTTAAATTGTTACTCCTGGTTTGTATCCTGGCTTGTCTGTCTCGGATTGATAAATCGAAAGTTTCTCAGAATATCCACCGCTAGGGCTGTTACTACACACAGCACCAGCCAAGGCAAATAGTTTTTTCTCCCACGCTCCTTGTCTGCAAACAGTGCCTCCAGTAATCACCTCAGTAACAACAGGTGAGTAAATAAGATAATTTTTCCCCCCTGAAGAAATGGTTACATACTCAATTATTTCATGGAGTTATTTCCTTTCTATCATGCCATGATCCACTTTGCCTCTGCTTAGAGAAAAACAGTACAGAACTGTAACTTTACTTGCATAAATACACATAAACACACTTGCCAGTCAAAGTTCTACAAGCGGTTTCAAATATTTGCAATTATAAAGGTTTACCATTCACAACACATAATCTGGTCAGTTATTAATAGGTCATTTGTTACCATGGCAGATTATATCACTTCTCAGCAGTGGAAACCATCAATATTTTCTATTAACTACTCCCTACCAATGAAGACATACTTAGTTTTTAGTCTCATAATTCACAAAGTTCACAATTAATTAAAAGAAAAATCAAAAGGAATATTTAGAAACTTCTAGCCTGTGAATCATTGCCCATTGTTGTTCCTTCACTTAATTTCATCTGCTGCTGAAATAACCGTATAATAATGAAAGAGGACTTTATATCTAATATTTGTAATCTCATTTCAGTTCAGACACCCATAGAAAAATTACTTGTATATGCCTATTATCTTCTTCACACTCTCACTACTTTTCATTTTAGCTTTATGTTTGCAAGAGTTTCTGTTGGTGGCCACCCAGCTCTTGCTTTCTAGAACACATTTTTCTTCATGTATTTGTCTCAGTAGCTCTCCAAATTCCTTCCCATTCTATCTTCCTCAAATTTCTTTTTACATTCATTACTGATTTTTTTTTTTTAAAGCATATTTAATACTCTCATATTTTAGGATATTTTAAAGGGTTTCATTTCTTTTAAATAACTCAAGACTTACATCTTCTAAATTCTATTGGTTCAAGATTAACATCTACCATTTATAGTCCTTTTTGGACAAGTTCATACTCTCTCAGGAGTAACCTTGATGATACTTTAAAGACCTCCCTCCACTCTATACACGTTAAGCCTTCCAGCATGGTCTGCAGCACCACCGCAGTCTGTCTCCCTAATCAGGCCAGAGAACATGCCCCAAAGCAACACTAGCAAGTCAGCACACAACAAAGCCTTCCCAGAAATATTGTTCACAGACAGATTTCCTACAGTCCCACTCAAACCACGGCAAGGTAAAACTTAGTTTGCTTATGGCAGCTCTCCCCTGCTCTGTAGGAGTGCCACCCCTCTAGCCCATAAATTGAGCAGGCGTGTTGATTGACTCAGAGGTCTACTCACTGGGATTAATTAAAAGACTGAGATGATGAATACCACATTATCAAATGCCATTCCAGAATACAAACAGCAGCAGTTCCACAAAACAAATTAGCGGGGCAACTCTAGTTAAACTTTTATTGCTGCTACATCAGCATGGCAATTACTTCCTAGCAACATTATTATTGCTAAAATAGTATAAAATTGCTCAGAGGATGATAAGCCTGTATTATCTTTGCAATTGTATGCTGGATGAACAGTTCACTGACATTTAAAACCAGATAGTTTTACATTGCTAAGTATTGACAAGTAGGTGAAAACCACTTCTAGGATCGTTATCAAAGTAATATAAGTTGCTGTAAAAATCAGAACAGTTGCCGAGATAATTACATTCTGTCCGGCTCTGCTTCTGTAATAAATTTTTTAAGGTATCGTATTACAAAAACTTCAGGAAGCTTTTTTCAGCATGATCAGAAATAAGATCAAACAGTAAAGATGAAATCTAGCAAATGAATTACCTGTTCCAACAGGTGAAAGCTTAATAGAAGATGCTAATCATTTTACTTCTAGCAACTTAGTCTGGATTTACCAATTGTTGTGTAGTGGTCCATGAAAATAGTCTAAATAATCCAGAAAGATATTTTTCCACAGCTTTTGAAATAATTTTTTTAATTTCTGTATCTGCATTGGGCCTGCCAGCCATTTTGGCTATAAAAGTAACTTTTCTACCCAGCATCTAACAGTTTACAGGTGAAGTCAGCTAACTGGAATACAACTATAGCATTTACAGAAAGGTGTTAATCTACTCTGCCTGCACCTCACATCAGAAGAGAGATCTATTCCAGTGCCAAGGACTATCGGACCCCACTAGAAAATTCTGTAACCATATCCAAGAAACTGGTTTGATACAAGCATGTCTCATGACTCTGAGGCAGTTAGGCTTTAGCAATGATGTAATTTGGAAGGATTTCTGCACAGAGAGAACTAGACTGTCATATTTACATTATCTTAATGCTGGTAGTGCTCATGGAAAGCTCCAGGGCATTTGTGCGTGCTGCTTGAGAAAACTCATGAAAGAGTAACAGAGAGCTGAAAAGACAGCAGTTAAGAAACTTAACAAGACATCGGGGCATAACAGGTTTCCTAGAGAAATATTGCCCCAAATGAAACAAACAGCTGAAAGAAGTCTGGAAGGCAGCCTGCTCACCCCCAACCTGACCTCTTCCCCTCCACCTTCCTCTTTGGCCAGGGTCTGCACACTAGACAACCCAACTCCCAGCCATAACAAGGGCTTGAGAAGAGTACCCCGTGATATATGGAGGCAAGTCCATGCTTGGGACAGCAGGCAAACTGTCTTCTTGCCCACCTCACCTTCCCAGATGCCTCTGTGCAACAGGTACAAGGTTCTGGGTGTGGAGGACCCAGATGATGGTCTATCTTCACTGTAGGTGCTGCCCAGGTGGCCAAGGCAGCCAATACCATCCTGGCTTGTATAAGAAATATAAGAAATAACACGGCCAGAAGGACTAAGGAAGTGACTGTCCCCCTGTACTCAGCATTGGTGAGGTCACACCTCAAGCACTGTGTTCAGTTTCAGGCCCCTCATTACAAAAAAGACATTAAGGTGCTGGAGCATATCTAAAGAAAAGCAATGAAACTGGTGAAGTTCTAGAGCACAAGTCTTATGAGGAGCAGCTGAGGGAACTGGAGTTGTTTAGCCTGGAGAAAAGGAAGCTGAGGGGAGACTTTATCACACTCTCCAACTACCTGAAAGGAGGTTGTAGAGAGGTGGGGGTTGGTCTCTTCTCCCAAGTAACAAGCAATAGGATGAGAGGAAATGGCCCCAAGTTGCACCAGGGGAGGTTTAGAGTGGGTGTTAGGAAAAATTTCTTGACTGAATGGGTTATAAAGCATTGGAACAGGCTGCCCAGGGAAGTGGTTGAGTCACCAGTCCCCCTGGAAGTATTTAAAAGACAAGTAGATGTGGCGCTGAGGGACGTGGTTTAGTGGTAGACTTGGTAGTGCTAGGTTAGTGGTTGGACTTGATGATCTTAAAAGTCTTTTCCAACTTAAATAATTCTGTGATATCCCAGGAATAGGCTACAGGACAGCTTTGTCCATCTCCATTGATACAGGCCGTGCCTCACAAGGCAGCTGACTCTGGGAATGGAAAACCACAACAGATCGGGGGCACCTTCTTTACTCACTACAACAATCAGTTAAGCGTTGCCCCTGCAAAAAAGGCAACCTAATCGCAGTGTTGTGCTTCATGTAATCTATCAGTTACAGGACTGCTTTAGATGCTATTACCATGCTGTTAATGGTAATTGAGTGTTCAAAGGGATAGGGTTAAAAATTAAGGGAAAATATGACTAGAACTCAGCTATTTAAGATAAATTCTTCTAAAATTTCAAACTAAACCCAGAATATCCACATTACCACATCAAACCATCTTAAATTACATCTTCTATTTCAGTAAGAGTGCATAATTCTGTATTTTTATATTAGAAAAGTATTTTCAATATGTACAGCTTAAAAAACCCACAAAGCAGTCAGTCTAAATCATTTAGGTATACAGAGGCATTTAGAGAAACAAACTGCACCAGTCAAACATCTAAACATACACCAGAAAATTAACATTTCCAACAGACTTTTCTCATTCCATTTTATTTGACTTTTCTTTATTTAAAAACACAATTAACATGTGACCAACAGGCCTCAGAAGGCAGAATGTTTTAATTAGGACACCCCTCCTGCAAGACCAGAAATAACAAAAGCTAAGAAAGAAGAGAAACAAAACTATAAAAAGACTCTGGCTTCCCATTTAATCTAACACAAAACTTTCTAAAACCCTCACAAGCAGTTTAAAGTCTACCACATGTGGAGGAAATGGGAAGCTTTCTTCTCCCTCCCAACTTGTGCACAGCCCATTCATGCAAATGCACCAGCAATCATTGGAACAGCAAGATCTAAGACTGATCATATTTAGCCCAGATGTGTAATACTACTGAAGCAATGAAAAAAGTATTTATGACCATGTTGTAAAGAAGGCAATGTGGATCCCCTGGGAAATACCAGTATAGAAACTTAACATTCCTTTGGTTCACAATGAATTAAAATGGCTTTTGGATCAGTTTTCCACTGTTGCTATTTTTCTTTTGTTTGAAGCTCCACTCTTTTTTCTTGACCAAACTGCTCTGTTGTTAGATGTACAAAGTAGACCTGCCTGGACAGGCATAGCAGAGTCTTATGTGATAAGGAAAAATATGGTCCTCAAGCACATTTGGGAAAATAAAATTTTTACTGCTTCTTGTCAAAAGAGCTCTATCAGGAAACAATTGCATCGTTTGATTCATCATTTAAATTCAGCTGCTTACCATTAACCTTTTTAAGTTAAGTGAAAGATTTGAAAAGAATTTACATCAACAAATGATAAAAGTCTGTGACAATTAATGAGTGATAAAGCTCACTGAAGCTAAAAGCACAAAATGTACTCTACTCTGCTTTACTGCAGCATGACAAATGAAATGGCAGATGAGACCACAAAATTCAATACAGACTTAATCCCAGACCAGATTCTCAGATACATGAAGAAACAAGAGGTACAGTGTCACAAGAGGAGATATGCCAATAACATGAATAAAAAAAAAAATAAACCCAAGAGAAACAAACACAAAGCAGTGCTTTGAAAACAAAGGCACAAGGTGAACAACTTTCATACAGAGTAATTTAAAGTACATTGTACTTTATTCCTGTGTCAGTGTTGCACTGGTCCTAACCCATACTGATCAGTAAAAAGGATGAACAACAAGTTCCACCCGCACATGCATGAGGATAACAAAAGAATTTCTGTGGTACAGAAGTGAGATTTCAAAGCTAGCTTCACAAACAGAACAGTATTTAGCGAACAGATCAGGAAACATACAAGTTATACCCTTTTACACATCTCCTTTTCAGCCTCTCCAAAGCCGCATTGATTCCTACACACAAACCCATCAGTTACATCACTCAGTCACTTTAATATTGAAGTTCAGTTGGAAACACCACTTCCAGTTGTTCAGCCAAAACTGCACAGAGAAAAAGGAAAACCAGGAACTGGATACAGCCCATGATTTCTGTCATGTAGCCACAGGTCTTATGCTTCCCTCTATTTCTAGGTCATGCTTTCAAAAGTAACACTACTGTTGAGCATCAGTTTGAAAGCTGCCAAAGACATCATCAGCTCCCAGCAAGAAAGTAATTTCCCAACACTGCTTAAAGCAGTCACAATGATTTCCATGGAACATGTGGCTAATCTCACACAAAAACAAAACTGGAATCCAAAAATGAGTAAGGTCACCAACAGCATTAACAAAAATCCTAGCCTTTTTGGTGTATAGAAAGATGTAGTTAACTTAGATAAACAGTTGTTTGTTTCCAACTGTCTTATTCTTTGTTAAAGGTTACATTTAAAAAATGGACATGTCTGACTTCCTTGTTTAATTACAACTCCCTAATTTAGCTCTTAGATATGTAACCAGCATCTTCCATAACAGAAGTTTTACTTCAAGTACAATGGTATCTTTACAACCGTACTACAACTGCACAACCTGCTGCTATAACCTTTTTCCTGTTCCTGCTAGTAATAAAACATCCTAAAGCAACAAAACAATTCTGTTGAATGACAAGTGATGTCAAAGCACTCCTAGACCTGCAGATGACATTGTTTAGAATGGGAAATTAATAATAACTACTTTCTGTGGAGAGGAAAAAAACCACAAATCCAACAAGCCCACACATTTAACTTTCAAGTTCTTATTGCATTCAGCTCCTCCCCCCACCAGTACATTCTTGAGGACCCAGGGGGAGTTTTTTTGTTTTCTGTTTGGGATTTTCTTCTCCCCATTAATAGAAGCATCTGGCTCCATAAGAAGTCCTGAATAGTCCAGTTAATCCAAGTATACTTTATACTGGCTAGTTGCTGTGCACGCCCTTCTGGATTCTTGACACGACTAGTCACATTTTTTGCTTTAATTTTCATAGGTTATTTTTTCCCCCTTAGAGACAAAAATGATATTTTTAGATAGTGGCCACGCTTAAGTTTCAAAACAGACCTCTTATTCCTGCCATCCAGTTTTGAAGAACAATGTGGCTTTATTTACTGTTACAAGTATCTAGCACATAAGAAGGCTTCAACATGCTAAAATGGTGCTACTTCTGATTAGATAAGAGTATTAACTGTCAATCTTCAAAGAGTTAATAAAAGTTGTTAGGCATTGTTAGAAAAACCAATTTATAATATGTTAAATATATATACATTATACAGTGGCCACAATTATTTATGTTAAGCAAGAAAAGCATGGGAAATTATCTGCCTTTTGTTACAGCTACGTGATCTTCTGTCCCATGTACAACTGTCAGATTTTGAAGGTGAAGGAAAACAATATAGAGCTAAGCTTACAATTGAGAGACAAGGCAGACTCCTGTGAGCCTATAGCAGAAGCAGGTCTAATTTACCACCACTGCTTCTTATCCTTCTCATGGTAAGAGAAGATAAACCCTACCCAGCCTTTTCTAACCTTTTTGAGAATTAAGTCCTAAAAGCTGACTTGAAGTTCTGATACCAGAGAAAAAAGCTCCACATCTTTGCTGATGGTTTCTGCACCCATGTACTCTGCTATTCAGCCAGCTGCTGAGCTCAGGAGCTCATCTTTTCAGCAACAGCTGGAATTTGAAATGATCCAACATAAATCCACGCTAGGAGGACTGAGCCCCCATGCAAAACAGCAGCAAGGAATTTAATTTTCTTATATACAGGCTATCTCAGCAAATGCTACAAAGTAAGAGGCAAAAGACTTTAAATATTTTAGATGTATTTGATGTCCCTGCTTTTAATTGAAGTGTCATGTCAGGATTGTGCAGGGCTTGGTTAATGAACCAAGCCATAAAAGTTTGGAGATACTCTTCAAACAATCATCCAAGTCTAATTCTTAGACTTCACTATCTTGCATTTGTAAATTCACATTAAAAGACCTAAAATTTGTTAAACGTCAACAACTTCCTTACAGAAATTCTTTCCCACTGCTGAAAAGGGACTCCTTAAAAAAAAACAAACAAAACCTTAAAAGTTGCTTTTTTGGCCTCATTCCAAATTAGACTGGAAGACTGCCAAAAGCTACATTTGTCCTTGATCTTGTTCCAGTTTAGTCTATACAAAGCAATCTGACCAACCTGTTTACAGTGAAATTCATATTTACCTCCACTTTGTGAAGACTGCAATTTGTTTGCTTAACAAGAGGAAGGTGACACAGCTAATAGCTGACATTAATGAAACTGTTAAGGGTACATGTGTGTTGCAGAACAGACAGTTGCCAATCAAGCAGCTCATGTTTTTCTAGCACATCAATAAATATTCATTAAGATGCATTGTTTGTGTTCCCTTTTTAGTAATTCCTTAAAAAGTTACTGCTATCAGAGGTGCAGCTTATTTCTGCCTTCCTGCTACTGTAAACAATGCGGCTCCGTATAAGGTTTCTTCAGAGACCTCTAAATCACCAGCTGTTACTCACAAATAAATGAATTAGTACTGAGATATATGTAAAAGAAGGGAAAAACTTTAAGTTCAAACATGAACTAAAATACACTAAACAAGAGCCTGAATAGTTGTGTTTATGTAGCATACTGCTGGAAGTTTGCACAAATACAAATTGGAATTATGCCCCTCCTTGAAGTATTGATACATTTATTTGACTTTCTAAAGAAATAAAAAAGTCATACAGAAAACATCAGTGTCAAAAACAAATAGCATCCCAAACCAATGAGCATACTAAGTCAATTTAGGACCCCATATCTGCAAGGAGAAATCTGGAAGTGAACCTTTCCAAATGCAAGCTCTCTAGATTTTTAGTACCTTCATTATATGAGCACTAGCATTCTCATTAGGATCACTTGCCAGCTGAATATTATGTGGATTATTCTTCCAACTATTAATTGCATCACAGCTAGGCCTATTTCCTCCACCCCAAAGATATATCATGTTTCTCACACTGCTGTTTCAGCCCTTCTCATCTGGTCAGTATTACTGCAAATGATGGCACACTTAGAGGAAAGGTGAATTCCCAATACCGCTGAGGACTCAAAACACTGACTGGTGCTTTCCTAAGTGCTCTGATTACCAGCTACAAAAAACAGCTTGCTCCATCATCATATGGGAATCCTGGCCTCTCCCCAATTATGTCCATATTTCTTTAAAGGCTATATAAAACACCGGGCTTTGTTTTGGCAACAGTTGTTGCCACCAAACAATACTCCATAACTTTTTGCATAATCAATGGCTCTCACATTGTTCACAGGAAAGGGGACAGAATACAAAACTAGCCAATTGTAGCTAGTAGCTTTGCAAAATTAACAGCACTTTTTATGAATCTCTCCACCCATTGCTGGGATTTATGTCAGTAAAACAGTGAATTTTTTTTATGTTTAAAAAGGTATAGTTTTTCTTCTAATGTACTGTATAGCCGCATCCTGAAAGCCTCATCTTACATTTCTATCATCCTCACCTCTATTTGTGTGCACAAACCCTGCAGTTTTAGAGAAAGAAGATTAAACTTTGCTACACTGTCAAAGCTCCCTTTCCTCATGCAGATTTTTCCACATAGAGCTTGCTCAGGGATACTTGACAGGGATGCTCCTGAGAGATGCTCAGAAATTACACATTCACCCAAAAATTTACCAGGAACAAAAAGGAGCAAAAAGTGTGCTGCTCTGGCGCCAAGTGGAATAATTTTTAATGAATAAGAGGAATAGGTCTGCTGAGTAAGAATATGTCAGTGTTAGTTTGTAACTTCTCAGAATAAACTGGTTTATACAGTGTTCCAGGAATATTACCAAATAACTTTAGTGTACTGGGTGACTCAGTGTGCTGATGACATGGAATAACAGTTAAAAGGAGCAAAAACAAAAAAGCCAGAGAGTTCCACGTGCTAATACTGCTGAAAAATGCAGCCACCTAACACTTAGCAAATTAACAAAACATTAAATGGTAATATATCCTCACAATAAATTACAATTGCATAGTGCTTGTTCAGCAATCTAAGAAAAAAAAGCGTGACTATTACAAAGCAGATGTTTCAGTTAATTTGTTATAATATACTTGCTCTAGAACTGTGGTCTATCAGGAAGTAATCCAAGACCCAGACCCAGCCCAACACAGATCCAGTAGTGTAATCATCAGGCAAATAAGCTAGCATTTACAAGCAGAAATTATCTGTAGTGTCTGAAATCAGATTTTCCAAGATCATATAAAATACACATTGCTCAGGACCCTGGCAGAGGCTGAGGCTCTTACTGTGCTTAGTTTTAGCTGCATGATTTCCAGGGCTCACCCACAGGTTGCTGAAACATCCCCTATTTCATCCGTGCTTGCTGAAAAAGGTGAGATCTGCAATCACAATGTCAAAGATGTCTTCTGTAGAGCACAAACTCTCCAGGTGATCTAACAAGGTCCAATTACAAAGAGCCAAAAGTTTCATTAGAAAGTGTTAGTGAAGACTTAACCATTGTTAACTGTGGCTAAGTGCAGGCAAGGAATGACACCCATTAGTTTATGGTGCCCATTTGTGCTTTCAGGAGCCATGCCACATGAGGTAAGTAGCTAGCAGCCATTGCTGTGCCTTAGAGCCAGAAGTAGATGTCCTATGCCCCTACAAATACAGAGCTTTAGGTTATGTCACAGTGAGTTTCCACATCCTGCCAAAAACTGGTTGAAATGACGATTTGATCTTGTCTTTAGTTTGTGGATATGTTTATGCAAGAGAATTGGAGTAAGACAGGAATCCAAAATTACTATGTTTGTTTTTATAAGCTTATTAGCTGGGTTAGGGACCAAGAAGAGAAGGAAAGACAAGAAAGCTCAAGTTCATCAGCTACATCTCTAACTGCCACATATCTTCAAGTGATATTTGCTGTAAGATGTTCCATTACTTATCACACAGTCTGCTGAATGGCTGTATGTTAAGCTTCAACTCCTTTATGTCATTAGGTCTTACCATAAAAATAAAGAGTGATGCCATAAATAGGAAAAAAAAAAAAAAAGAGTACCAGCACTACATAGATTTATCATGCTCATTTAGAAAGTGATCCAACAGTACATATCAGATTAGAGGTGTAATCGAAAAAAACCCTTCCTCATGCTCAAGTGCGCAAGTCTTAAAGAAACAGACAGGCATGCTGAGGTACAAGAATCCTCTGCCAGACACTTAGATGAGACATAAAGATTGCCCTAGATATTTCCTTGTGATGCACAGCACGCTGCTGTGCTGTTCTTTCTTTTCCATCAGATATGGGCCAAAGCCCTACTCAAAAGCAACTGACAGCAGTGAATTTACATCAAGAACAAACTTAGCATTTCCAAGCAATCCTACATGGACTACAATACTTGGAACAGAAAACCCAACAACAAAAGCGAAATGTGCAACATGTACTTGCCACTATAATTGGAATCAGAGTGATTAAAATGACTACCTACTGTGCAAATAAAGGATCAAAGCAAACAGTATTGCTTCTGGTACCCAGGAATCAGGGGTGATTTTTTTTTTTCTTTTGTTTGTTTAAATAGAGCGTTCTGTTTAGTCATTCTTCCATCTTTCAATAGAACCATGAATGTCCCCAGTCAATGAGGCATACTTCCTCCTGGTATGCTTGGAAAGAGCACAACACATTTAGAGAACTACCTCTATCACAAACACTTATTCAGTGGTGTCTTCAAAAGACCATCCATGTGATCTCTTAGGTTTTCTGTTGGGCTTTTGGGAGGCTTTTTTTGCCTCTCCTGGAGCCTGGACTACAGGAGAAAGAGGCATTTGCTACTTGGCGAGATCCAAAAGCCTTGCTCAAACAGATAACCTTTTACCAAGGGAAGGAACTAGAAGGCAGGCAAACAAGAGGGAAGCTTCTGCAACATAACATAAAGCAATACAGGAGTAATGAGGTAAAATCACACCCCACTCTCCACCAATATTGCTGCCTCAGGAAAAACTGCTGTGGAAACTTTTATCCACTTTCCCCAGTGCAACAGGCCCCACCAGCACAGTTGCCTCCACTCAGCTCGTGGGCCTGAGTAGCAAAAGGCCACCTTACCTTCCCCTGCCCAGGAACACCCTAAGGAATAACCGCTGGATAAGGTAGTTCCTTTCCTAATATGCCCAAGCTATAGTGTGTGTCCTATTAGTACACCAAACCCACAGCAAAACTGAAATAAGGCCAGGGGGGTTGGAAATAAATTTATTTTTGGTTACATTTTAAATGCATGTTTTCTTTCTAGCTTCTGGAAAGAAAGTCTAAAAAAATATTTTTGAAGATATTTTAGAAAAGGAAGATTTATTTGAAAAGGTAAACAATCCCATCTCTCAAAAAGAAAGAAATTGAGAAAGACATATTTCAGAGCTAGATAGGTTTTAGCCACCTTGACCTAGGACGTGGTACTAATGGTCTGTAGTGATCTAAATCCTTTTGGACTCCTTGTAGATTAAGTATATTTTGATTTTACATTGTAAACAAAGAAATTAAAGACAATTCATGAGACAAGCTTTGCACAAAAATCACACATACAAGACACGATGGGAATATCAAGCCTGATCTCCAGCATAATATTAAAGACAACAATTAGCTCCACATTAGCCTGGCCCTAATCAGCAAAGCTGTACTGACTTCAGACCACAGAGATTTGGCCAGATTTAAAACACACAAAAAATCCCACGTACTATACACACAAACACATAGCTTTCTGCAGCTTACCAACGTAGCTTTTCTGTCTTTCTAAGCCAGAAGTACAAAATATTTTAGAACAGACTGTTCAAATTTGATTGCAGATTATAACTGGAACATTAATTCTCTGTGACACTTACTTTTTTGCCCTGTTTTTCTTTGCAGATACTATCTCCTATGACATAGTAGCAATATATCAAAAACTGTAATTATGCAAAATCTGAACTATAAAGCAAGTGCCAAATTACTTCAAGAAAGGTTAGCAAGAAGGGGTAATTCATTAAGCCTGGGTAAGTTTATGTGATGTTCTTTGAACGCATGACGTTCTTCTGTATATATTTGCAATATCAAAAACACTTATTCTATCCACTTTCTAGAACTGTTTTCTGGAGAATATTTCAGATGGAAGTTTCAGAAGGAAACATGCTCTGACATTTGTCTTCAAGAAGAAACATACAGTGACAATCTCAGCATTTTCTTTGGTGATTTTTCATTACTGAAAGCCCATATTATATCCCAGTGACTCTTTTTTAACCCTTTATTTTGTAAAAGGATTTTTAAACTCATTCACAGCCTAATTTTATGCAAGAAAACCTGTGATGTAACCCACTCTCTCTTTTTCTCCCCCCTCTCTCTTTATGACTACAAAATGCAAACATTAAATGAGAAGAAAAAACAAAACAATACTCTCCTAGTTTATAAAGGATACATAACATCACTTGTAGAAATTTGCAGGTAGTGCAACTTTCATACCAACGTGACTTATTTCAGTAGAAAAAAACCCCAACTTATTGTGATACCCAAATTTGAAAATAATCAAGTCCAGAAAGGAGAGCTACAGATATAAGGACCAGGTATATTAATAGTATTCTTCATAAAGGCAGATGGTTGCTCAGCTATATTATGCACAGTAGTTGCAGAAATAACAGAACACATGACAAAATAACGTCCCCATTTCCTTCTGATGCATTTAATGTTGTCAGTAGCAAAGCCAACCGTAATTCATTCTAAAGAAAGTTTTGTATTTTACATGTTGGACATCATTTCATATAGGCTATGATGTGATCAAAAAGCTAGAGCTCTTAAATGAGATACTTTCAGCCTCTGCATTGGATTTCAAAAGCAAGTTAAACAAAAAAAAAGCAAAGCACTACTTTTTTTTGCCTATTTTTTTTTCCTATTATTATTTCCTACAGGGTCACATACCTATCCAAGGAAATGGCTGCAATGACATAAGGTATTTCATAAATAACCAGGCAGTACAGTTCACTGAGAGCCAAAGAGGAAAGGAAAAACTTATAGGAGCAACCAGAGCAGTTCTGGGCTCAGATCTAGTAGCATTGCTCTCTGTTAAACACCCCTGGATGCAGGGCACACAGATATAGCAGAAGACAACATATGTAGAACTTGGCTAAATAAAAAAATACTTTTCCTAGAAAAAAGCACAGAGATAAGTTTAAAACAGAGAAGAATAGAAGAGTGTATTCACACATCTCTGTGTAGTGCTGGGAAATACTGCTAGTCAGACTCTAAGCATCAGATCCATGAGCCCTGCTGAGTTTACTTGCTTTAACAAGTTACTGAGCAGCAAGTGCAAATCTATACCCCTGCTCCCCAAGCTTATTTCTCAGCAGTTATGGGAAGTATTACAATCAAATCTTTACCAAAAGAGGTAATAGAAAATACAAAGAGGAAACAGAATTCATAAGAGACACAGTGTCTTTTGCATGCTCTTGCCAGTCATACCTTAGCCTTGTATTGAACCTACAGGTTGTCCTTAGAATACTTTGCAAGCAGAATCAAGCTTGGCTGGCTCATTACCAAACCAGACACAAGCTCTTACCTGCACTACAAAATGCTCAAAAGTTTTACAGCAAAAGCCCTGAAGTAAGACTCCTGGCCTTGGGGGAAGGTCCAGCACACCACTGAACTCAAGGCAGCTACAGGAACATCCCTTCCCAACAGCTCAGCATATAGGCAGAACAAGGTGATTTCTGCCTGCAAACAACAGAACAAGGTTGGGAGAAATACTGCTTCTAGGCACTACAGTACCTAGAACATCATCACAGTGTTCATTCAGACTTTACTGCTCTGAACAATGTCACTTTATCATGTTGAACAGAATTCACAACCTTTGTTTTAAAATACAGCTACTATCAGTAGTAAGGGAGACAACATTTACCCAAGATGTAGGAAAGTCAGTTTCTGATCTTTCCCCTCCCCGAAGGGCTTCAAGCCTACATTGCAAGGAACTTCTGACAATATATGAGTGATTATTCAATTGATTAAACTATTTGCTAAAAACTCTGGTGCTAGAATCCCACTGAACTCACCTGCAGGTTGTATATCCAGCCATCTGTACCGGAGGAGCTTGCTGTAGGAACGTTCTAAGCTCAGATGATTTGGTGCGAGTATCCTGTCAGTGAATTTGAAGGGTAATTCAGCATAGCTTTCACTTCTTAAATCACTCAGCTATACATTTTACATAGGTACCTTAAGCAAAATAAACTCATCACATTAACATTTACAAAACCCCTCCATTCCTTCCATCTCAAAAATATGCCCTCCCTTCACTTTAAACCTCCTGAAACTTTAGCATCTCTATATAATAACAGTTAATTGCTCAATTGGCAGTTACCACATCACCTGTTTACCATTTAGGACAACCTCAAACCGACAGTGATTCAAGATTGCAATCAGCAGCAGCTAAATGAGCTGTTAAATCCTATCTGCAGTGGGGCGGGAACTGCTACTTGTCCAAGTTAGGCTACCCTTACTCAAATTACCTATATGGCTAATTTTAGATGTGAATATCTCCCTCCAAAATATGGCATATTTTTCCTGGTATTTCTTCTCTATATTGTTCTCTAAAACATAATTTTGTCTAGGTTGAAGCACTGCATTTTATTTGCAACTACATACCCTTGGCATACACAGAAAACATGGTGTTAAACTTGAATTTGCAAAACCTCTTGACACAACACCATGATTAGAGAACCAGAGAAACCTGAAACAGACATCGCAGCAAGGATCCTTAACAAAAAGAGAACTTTCTGTCAACAGTGTATATTCTCAGAAGGATAGCTATCGGCTATTCTTTTTAAGCAACTGAGCAGTTGTCATCTCTAGGTTGCTATTGCACTCAACTTGTAGTTGCTATTGTACTGATTTGTAATCATTATTGCCAAAAGCAGAGAAGCATTACAGAGTCTGCCAATTAATTCAGCACAAATTTCCAGTAAAGATGAACCGGTGGAGAGCCCTGGCCAAATGCTTTCTGAGTTTAGAGGAAATACAGAGGAGGAGATTAAAATGTGTTGATCTGAGCCTGTCCTTGTTTTCTTAATAGAAGATGCATCACAGAACATGTATCACAGTTACTCTTTGGAGTAGCAATGGCTTATACACTGCACTTAGGAAATCTGTGCCAAACTTCTCCAGAAACCAGATGCCAAAAGTTAGATTCTTGTCTGTGTTTATACACATAGTTGTATGACCTGCATTTGATTAGCTCCTATGAGCTTTGATTTGGAAGCCTGAATCACATGTGCAAGGTTTTAATTAGATTTTCGGTCACTCTGCCCTTTCTTAAATTCCAGCCATTTGTTTGCATGCTTGTACACAAAGCCGGAAGCTTAGATCTGAGATGTAAAGTGAAAAATACAAACCTCCACAAGCTTGTAATAGATAACTAGCCTCACAAAGTAGCATAAGAAATCATTTCACCAAGAGAAACTCATTGCTGAGAGATTAGAGTTTAGTAGTGAACTAACCATCGTGCACAGTGCTAGTCAGTTAGTAGTGGCTGGTAATGAAGTGATTTTAAAGAGCTACTGTGATTTTCTCATTAAACATGACTGCTACTTGCCAAAGAGTAGTACAGCTTTGTCCAAAAATGCTGTATTAACTTTCAGCAATA
Organism: Tringa tobata; assembly: GCA_033628505.1. Classification (NCBI taxonomy): domain Eukaryota; kingdom Metazoa; phylum Chordata; class Aves; order Charadriiformes; family Scolopacidae; genus Tringa; species Tringa tobata. The sequence goes on from JAHREE010150661.1 coordinate 79,085, forward strand.
GCGGCACATCCTCAATATCAGTTTAAGAAAGAAGATGGAAAAAAAGCACATCTGATGCCTACGCAAATATTTTCTTTACAAATCCTATTAGTGCCTAAAAAACACTTTGTTGACTGAATTCTGGCATCAAGCTAGGAAACAGTCTGAACCTACAACAGAACATGAGATAAGACCATTTTTCATCAATTTTCTTGTTCAGTACATTCAGTTTGTACTGCAGCCTTTTCAGATTTATTGCAGTTTCAGCTCAGCTCAATATATTGTATGCAGAGGAGCTATCTCACATACAGTGTGAGTTGTCCAAGCCATACAACATGGGCAAGCAGAATTTTATACACCTTTTCCTGCTTCTTTTTTACATAAATCAATATTAGTCCAATGTTTGTAGTACTTGGTGCAATTCACAAATACCGCACCTATTCCTTATGTTTCCTTTTCACTACCAAAACGAAGGAAAAATATTTCTGTCAAGAGAAAAAAGAAATTTGCTTTGCAAGAGCACACTAATCTCTACAGCCCTCCTTTTACAATGTACATTTCAGTGCTATGTACCAAATCCTGGCTGTAAGCAGAGGCATTATAAAACTAACCAATTCATCCTCAAAGGAACTTCTTGCCAAATTTAACAGTCCAAAACATGCCTCCCATTTCCTATTCCCCTCTAAACATACACATCCTTGAAAACAAGAAGTCATGACACCCTGCAAGTGATGTGATACACAGTATCTTCCCTGACCTTCTCAATGTCTCTTTTCCATCTTCTCACTCCCATATTTCTCCATTACCATTCCTGTATTTTGCAATTATGTTCTCAAATTGAATTATCTCCAATTTTTATCTTTCCCCTATCAGAGGAAGGGACAGTTTGTATCCAGCTATCTGCCCTATTCTTTGAGATTTCCTTTTCTATTGCACGAATGATTCAGCTGATAATGAAACTGCTGAGACTCCACAGCATAAAACAGCAATTTTAGTTTATCTTGACATGCTGCACTGCAAATCTTGATAGGGGCTCAGGTGCTGGCAGCGGAGCTCTCCTCCCTGCAACAAGCAGACAGCTGAAGGCAGGAACCACTGCAGCCATACAGAGAATGAAGTCCCTGCTCTTCAGCTAGATTTCATGGACCTTTTTTATGGACTTTTAAAGGACTGCATTAGTTCCATGTTTTTGTCACAAGTTTGCCAGTAAGCTAGTAATAACCTAACAGTCATGCTAGAGGAAGTCACCCATACCATGGCTGTGTCTTTCAATTAAAGACTTTCAGCCTCATTCCTATGAATGGAGAATTAAATAAATATTTGCGTCAATAACATAAAATACTATTTTATGCAATGTAAAGCTTATGAGATAAGTTTAGCTGGAAGTATTTCAAATGTTTACATCATGATTAGTAGGGTAAAGCCAGGAAACTAGAAACAGGAAAAATATGTTATATTTTATGGGTTAAACAAGTCCTCTGAGTCATTCTCTGAAAGTTAAATGAGTAAGCACATTTTTTTTCCAGCTACACAAATAATATAACTGCAATTAGACAACAAGTAGAGGGTTCTAATAAGATGGTCTCTCCAGAATAAGTTAATTACAGTCATCAAAAATATCTGTGAACAAGTTGCATTTAGTGCTTCAATACCTCTATGGCAATGATCATTTGTTAGGGCTCTATGTTCCATCCGCAAGCATTAAGGTAACATTACTGTGTATTAGCAAATAAGAGTAACTTCCCTGAGGTTACTTTAGCAGGAACCTCGCCATGCCAGCGGGGCCCGGCCCCCTCTGCCAGGGCAGGAGCCCCCGCCTCCAGGCCGCCCTGGCAGCAAGGCCGGCACCTGTCACACACTCAGTGCACTCCGGTTTTGACTTCTCATGCAAGAATAAATTGCTCTTCTTCCTGCCCAAAACATGCATTCTTACCCTTCCTTGTGCTGTTTGTCTGTAGAAGTTTTGAAGTGGCTGAAGTCGGAATATTTAGAGCTACAAGGTTTTCCTTCCCTGGTGACCTCCCCTGGCACAGGCCTTCCCCCACAGGCCACCAGCCCTGCAGAAGGAGACATGGGGGCAGCAGGGCTGGCTGCCTGCGTGGGGGACCAGCTGGGGTGGCAGCAGGGGTCTGTCCTCTTCAGCCATCCCTGTCCCATGAGGGAGGTGAGCTGGGAGAGCTAGGATGGCCACAAGGTTGGCCATGGTGAAGGGCCAGGCCCAGGAGGTGAGAGGAACATAGGCAGCTATATCCGCACACAGCTGAGCAGAGCCCCAGCCAGCCTTGCCCAGCGTGGCCCAGGAGGTTGTTCTCCCAGAAATGGCAAAGGCCACCCAGTTCCTTCCTGTACTTTTATTTATCATTAGGCTTACAAGCGCTTCTCACCTTTGATAATGCCGAACCGTGACTATTTACTCTTGTAATTCAATTCTTTTTTACAGAAGAAGAATTTCCATCATATCCACCCTTGCCAGCCTCCTGCAGTATAGAAGAGCACCTCCTGCTGCAAACCATCATGCCCTTTTATTGTTTTGTTGGTTTTTTTTTTTAAATTAGTTTCCTTGGTGGCCAGTTCCTTGAAGCTGGCTTACTGTTATTTTTTTAAGCAGCCCAAGAGTGTTTCCTTCTCCCCTTATCCACCTGATGTTTCTGAATTTCTGAGCTCGCATATCAAAATAAAAGAATTTTTTTCTTTCAAAACAGCTACCAAGAGGCCTTTCCTGGGTTTTGGGTAAGAAGACCTCTCTGGCACCCAACCTAGAGTTGCGTGAAGAAAATAAGCCAATGCCTGCTAATAATTCTTCATTTGCTTCCCCTGTTTACAGATAAGCTATACAGATGTTAAGTGGGATCATCTAGTTCTTCTGATGAACATGATGATTTTGCACAAAAGTGTATTAACTTACCATCTTACATAGCTATCCAAAAAACAAACTAAGCTAAACAATGTGTTTAGTCTTAAAATTGTTCCAGAATTAGAGAACTGTTATTCAAACAATATCCCACTGAAAGACACTTTTATAAAGCCTCTTCCATCTAGTTATGAGAAGAGATGAGATTCAAGACACAGAATGTCTCCTAAAAGTACTATGCAATTATGAGGGAAATGGAAGACAAGCATTTTGGAAATGAGACAACAGATATCCTTTTTTGAAACTGGAGAGCCCAGTTCTCAAGACTGGCTTCTGTTAGGAAGGTCCTTCTAGGCTTCTTAAGCAACTTTAGCACTAATTTATAGTAAGTCTAAGTAGCAAAGCTGTGCAGTAAAATAGATTTGGTTGTTAGCTGTCCTACACAAGAAGAAAATAACACATGACAGAAATAATGCATTTTTGAATTTTCAAGCATCCCCACGGCTTCTACAGCAAAACAACCAAAACTCCAATGTTTATACTACCAAAGCCAAGCCAAAATATATATCGTCAGTAGAAACCAAATTATATAGCACTGTTTACATTCTTGTAGGCACTGAAAAATTTCCTTGTGGGAATGTCTGCAAATAGTTGTTAAGATTATTTACCTTCTGAGGCACCTCTTTCCTTTTTAAAATTAGTAAGCAAAAATCCTAGAGGATAGAGCATATTCTTATGACTTTCACAAACACACACCCCACCAAGCTGGCATTTTTACAAAATATTTGGGTCCACGTTTGGTCTTAACTTGTTCTTTTAACAATCTATTTCTAGTTTAAAAAAAAATAAAAATCCAGATAAGGAGTTGATCTTATTCCTGTTCCAGCAATTCTGTCATTGCTGGAGAGGGCATGGAGAGGGAAAAGCACATCCATTGCAAGGTTAGAGACAGAATATTTTTTAGGTCATTCTTAAAATATATTTGGAGAAAAGGAACATAGATCAACACTCCTGTTATTATTCCTTGATTCTTTCCCAGAAAACTTGCAAGAACCTTGGCTAGAAAAGGAGCTCTGGCAGCCATCCTTTCTCTGCTTTTTTTAATCTTCCCTCTGGTCTTAAGAAGGTTAATTCTTTTGATATTGCACTGCAAGAGACAGGATCATTTAATACAAATAACCCTTTAAATATCATACTGGGAAGTTAATTTTCCACTTTTTCAAGATGAGATTGGATTATTTTAACATCTTCCTGTAGTGAAACTGCTTTTAATTTTGGAATGCATGTAATCAAAATAATACAAATGTGTTCTCCAAATACCTTCTAAAAATGTAAGATGTGCTTGCCTCTTGGAGCTTGTGCCTCTCCTGCCCCTTCCTAGGGATTAAAGGAACATGAGAACTTCAAAACTGGAATCTTCACTGAAGAAGTAGATTGCTTATATTTTTAACAAACAACCCCAAACAAACTTGCTCTGCCCTGTGACAATAATACATACCAGTACTAAAACTAAGCCACTGTCACTGAAACTTGACCACAACAGGCCTCATTGCAACCACAAAACCTATGCCATTAAACAAGATGTGATGTTAAAGCACCTGTTTTTTGAAACCTATCCACAACCTTGTCTTTAGTATTCAGCCCATCAAGACAGCTTGTAAATTATGTATACAAAAACATTCATATCTTATTGGACCCTGTTATCCAAGCTTTTGGGCCATGCGAAGTTCAGCAATAATATTTACTGACCCGATCACTACCCTCAGCTCTATCTATCGACTAAAATGCAGCATAATTCATCACCAACACTTGCTACTATTGCAGCTTTGCTGGCCAGCAGTGTTCCATTTAAAAAGTACTGTAAGCCTTCCTTCACTGAGCCCTCTCCTTAACTCTCAGCTTAAGGCTGACAGGTTTTCTTTGAACATCTGTATAGGCTGCACTGCACTGGGATTCCTGCCACATTACTTCTCATGTGTTGCTTTATTCTTGAGAGCTAGTTTATCTTTTAAAAAAGTCAATAAATAGGACAAATAAATTGGAAAGCACAGACATATTTTTATTTGAAGATTAAAACCTGGCCATCTCACAAGTACTCTAAACTGTGCCAAATATATTTTGCTAGTACATATAATGTCAAAATACAGAAAAAAGTATTTTATGTTGTGTGTATCCTAGGTGAAATCTGATCAGAAACAGGGAAAGACTGGTGTGTTCTCCTTGTAAATGAAAGGAGTAATAACTTGCTTCTCCAATGCCCATCAGTTCAGCGTTAGAAGGAAATGTTTCACAGGGGACAAAAAGATGGTTTTTTTAAATCTCTTGCTTCATCTAGCTGCTGTGCTGGATTTTTATTTTTATTCTTTTTAAATTTAAATTATATACAGACTATTCAAGGAAAACAAAGAGAAAAGGCATGATTCCAAATGCATATTAAACATTGTGCCATGGGACCATCTCCAATCTTTCAACCCAACCCTGTTTTTCTCACTGTTACAACACACGCTTCTGAAAACTGGCTTCATTCTTATTTCACCAATTATCACTAAAAAGAAGTGAGTTGACCCATTAAATACCTATTTTTCCTCCTGAACATCTATCTATCTGTCAGGGAATCCTTTTGTAGGTGTCCCGAACTCCAGGCATGGGATTCGCTCCAGAGCAAAGGGGTAATCTACACATTCCTTAGGATATAATGCCACGCAGACAAGACAGTGTAATACACAGAGAAGCACTGACAGGAGTTTTACGCTGCACCCTCTTCCTGTTATTTCTTTCATGTCAGATATAGTGACTGGGCAAGGGAAAAAAGCACTAGTTCTGTGTCGGAATAGCCAGCTGAACTGCACCCAGAGATCACATGAGCGCTAGACCCAGCACATGAAGAAACAGCAAGACCACTCCTTGCAGAAACAAACCACCATCTGATCTGTTTAGCTGTAAGGTGAAACCACATCACTCCACATCCCTTTTAAGGATACACAAGTGGTAGGACTGAGGGACAGCCGGCCTCTGCCAGCAGGAACATCTGGGAGTTATGGAGGCTGAGATGGCTCATGTTTAAAGTCACTAATGGTTGTTCCGTCCCATAACATAAACTTTGTTCTGTAAACATATTTTTTCTCTTTTGGAAGAATTAATTGTCTAGCAATTGCCCCATTTTTCTTCTTCCTTCCTTCCTTATTAGTACAGTATTTTTTGTATAGAAAAGACAAAGATGAATACAAACTTCCCACCACCAGGGTAGGTTAGTCCTTATGCTGTGATAAACAAACATAAGAGACTTCTACGTTTCTCCTTGAGGTAATATCTTTTCTCAACTTCCAGGAAGGACAAGTTCATGGCTGACATGTCTTCCTGGAATGACTTGCTAAGCTCAACATTTTTATTACCTTGTATGTTGCAGTCTTGACACCCATGACACAAAGACATAAATTAACAAGTACAAAACAAATCTCTCTGATGGAGAACCTGTATGCCTCAGAGTCAAAACAAGATACAACTTTCTATCCAACCTGTGAAATATTTCAAACATATGAAGAAATATCACCTGGAATAGTAGGCTTGGACAGCCAACATAGTCAGCTGATGGGACTGTAAGAACAGATATGGTCACTGGTTACAGGTGGGAGAGCTCAGTGAGCCTGGTGCCCAGACCAGTCAGGAAGCACTGCACATCCCGCAGAGAAAGATGCAAAGAGCTCACCTCTATACCATCTGCCTGGCAGACTGCTGAAGAGCCTGGCAAAGCATGACAACAGCCCGGGACGAGCACAAATGATAGTCTCATTGAGACTACATATTCCAGCAAAATGTTTTCATTTGGAAAAATCAGCATTTTCTATCAGAAAACCAGTCAGCTGGAACATCTCCAAACAGCCCCAGTACTCAGTCTAGTCATTCATGTTTTTCTACCCATCTTCCAGCTAATTAGCCACAGCTAAGACAACACGTGGAGATTTGCTACCTCTGCAGGTAGCATCTCTTTGTGAAGTATACACAAACCGCCAAAAACAGGATGTCTGTCAACAGCCCGTGTGGACTGTTTGTAATCATCTCTTGTCGCTTATTAAACACAGGCTCCTAATCCAGACGTTAGATATGGGTTTGCTTCTTGTAAAAGATCAACTTATTTTTCTCACCTCTTTTATTTTTAACTGATAAACATTTTACAAGCGACAGAATACTAAATAATTTTGCTTATCTAATTTTATCTATATCTCATCTTCTAAACATACTTTGAGCCAGGGTAAAATTAGAAAGAGATGTTCTAAGTCCTTGGCACTTAAAATCTCTACTTTGGCTCAGCTGACAGCACTCACTGGATGTGATTATTTATATAGCTGTGTAAATGTTCATGGTACTATTTAACCAAATAAAGTATAAGGCCTGAGTCTAGCAAAATCTTGTGCACATACAAGGTCCTTACTTGTAGACTCTTCAGGGGTAAATGCTTTAAATCCTAATTGTGTAGTGGTCTGAGCAATAAATAAAACTTACAAGGACGCACAAAATGCCACAGTGGGTCAGAGCAATGCCTGATCTAGCCCAGTAGTCTGTCTCCAGTGGTGGCAGAAGCAGCTAAATAGGGAGAGCACAAGAAACGAACTGCTTTCTTGCTCCATTCCCCTCAGTTACTTAGCGTTCACTACTGTTACATTAGGGATATTAGAAGATCCTCATCCCTGTCAGCATCTATTTGTTGATCTGTTGTCCATGAATTTGGTTAATGCCTTTTTGAACCCGGTGACTTCCCCCAATTCCACAGCCTCCTGTGGAAGCAAGCTCCTGCTGGCTGAAGACATACTTGTTTGCATTCTGTTTTAATTGGTTTCATCTCCTACTGCTTTTATCAAGTGGCTACCAGTTCTGGTTTCATCCCTTTGATCACTGCCATTTTCCTTCTTTGCACTATCTCCTGCTCCAAGCCCAAAACAACCGTCCTTTAGTATCTGTTTAGAGACCTATTGCCCATGAACATCCCAGCCTGCTGTCAGCAAGCACCAACAGCATGTGTCATAAAGCCCTGTGCATCAAGAAAGATCGTGTACCTTCACTACATTTTTCAAATGGCTCTGAACATGATATTCCAACAGGGGCGACAATTAAGCATCAAAGAGTAATTGCTTAGTAAAGTTTTTGTCTTACGTCTTGAGTACTTGCAACATTTCTTGAGGGCATCCAGTACTGACTGAAATCTGGTTAGAAAAAAATGGATAAAGAAAACGGGAGAAAAAGTGATGCTACAGTATTTCACAAAATATGTGCCTAGAAAATGGAGAATGTCATGTGAGGTCATGAAAGCTGGTATTGTAGTAACTAAGGAACTAGTAGAGAAGCAGCTCGGTTTACCCAGGAGCTGGTAGAAAAACAACCTGGTAATGACTGAGCAAAGGGTGACTGCGGCAAAGTAAACAACGCAAATGGATGTCTCTATCTAGAGAGGATCTCGCCTCAAAATCGTTTCAGAAGGAGAATCATTGGAGCTCTCAATCTCTCTCTCTAAAATTATCCTAAATTCCAAACAGCACAAAATGCTGTTATCACACTCTGAGAACATTCCAGTCCAAATTGAGCTCTGCTGTAGATGAGGATAATTTCATGTTCATTTGAGTCTGCTTCATGAAAAGTTTGTTTAAGAAACGTAGCTATTTAAAACCAGCAACTGGATTAATCAGGAAGCTCAATGTATTACGCCGATGGCTGAAAATATTCAAAGGTTACATGTAGCTTAAGGAAAAGAAATCCCTGAGCATGTAAACTCTCACTAATTAATGACAAAGAGGCGTGAGACAAAACACAGAGTAAACACTACTCCACTAGAAGGAGATAGCCTATTCGTGCAAAAGATAATGCTGCAGCAAGATTTAGTACCCAGCTGCTTACGACTTAGAAATCTTGTGACACCAACTAAACTGATCTAAAAATCTCATCACATCTTCTTCACAGGAAGTGTTGTCCCTGTGTAGTCTTCCATATTGATTTGTTAATGTAATTAAGACTCAATTACTATTTAATCTTACTGATCCAGTCCTTGGACCAGATACACACAGCTTATGCAGAGCAAAGCAGGTGAGGATTAATGTCAGCTATGATGCAGGTTAGAGCAACCAACATATACACCCACAATTTTTCAGGATGCTTCATACTTTCCCATTTTTTCCAGTGTATTTTCTGGCAGAAAGGAATACTAGGAGCTGCTCATTGGCAATTTTCTTACCTAGGAGAACCCACAGGGCTGGAAAATTGCTGTAAATCTACTACATCATACCACCTGGTCATGTCAGTAGAGCAGATTGGGAAAAACTTGCCCAGTTTCTCATTTCTTTGTCCTTTGGGTAAATATTTATAAATAAAGATGTTCTCAAACTTGAGCAACTGTAAAGGGTAATGACCTGCTGCTTTTGAAAGCTTAGAACATTGGACCAGTATTGCTATTTCACCAAGGATTTGAAAAAAAAAAAAAAAAAGACTTACAATCACAGCAGCACTGAATACACAGTTCTCAAAGTAGAAAGAAAATGGTAAAAGTAAAATAATAAAAAATAAAATATACAGAAAAGAAAACCTTCAGCCTTGTCATTCAGAGGGTTGCTTCCCAACTACCAGCATCACTTTAAAGGGCTTGCTGAGCCTGAGGTTTTCATAGACAGGAAAAAGAAGCCACAGGCAGATTTTTCCATAGAAGAAAAGGAGTAAGCGCACAGGCCTGGCGCACACATGTCTGGAAATGAGACAGTGTCCAAAGTGAGCTCCCACCCTCCCAGGGCTGGGGCTGCCCGGCTCTTCCCTCCCATCAGCCTGAAGATGCCTCAGCCTGTGCAGGGGCGAGAGCCAGCTAAAACCAGAGAGACCTGCAGTCAGTGTGGTTGTGGGCCAAGCCACCTGCTGGTGTAAATCACCATAGCTGGGTGGGAGATTGGTATTGTGCCATTTCACACAAAATGTGATCTCTCCTTGTTTCAGGAGCTGGTAACTAGTGATCAGCACAGACCCAGAATGGCAAATGCTGGTTTCTCACTCTTTGATAAAATCTCTTCCCTTTCCGGGCATAAATGTGTTTGAATACACATTAATAACTGAATGCGTAGACTTTTGATCATGCCAGGGAAAATGGAGGCTCATAGAGAACAAGGAACAACCTGTCCACTTCTAAAAGCTGCTTTACTCAGAAGGGGTCCAGCCAGACTTATGGTGGCTTTGCCTGTGCCGCCGGCTGGGTGGATGTCAGCCAGATTGGACATGTGCTCAGAAAGAAATTCCTTCGTGCGCTACAACATGCACATTCTATCATTGGCAGGAGTTCGCCACTATTAGAGCAGCTCCCACAAAAACAGGGGACAAACAATCACCAGCAGCGATGGGGACCCTCTCTGCTGTTGAGTCCTGTCATTGCTCCAGTCTTGGAGTAGTTACAGAAGTTCTGGCATTTCAAACTGAAGCATATCTAGTGATTTATTTTTTTTTTGTTGCCTAATCTTCTTTCCCATCAGAGTAAATACTGTGCCTTGAATAAACTTGGGGCTACTTCTGAATGACATGGAAAGAATGAGAAAATAATGGTCGCTTGATCTGAGCATCGTCAAACAGACACTTACTTGAAAAAGACTGGAAAATCCACCTCAGTCTGATTTAGGGGCTGCAGTCCTGGGCGTTTTTAGTGGTTATTCTTTCTTCCATAACTTAATGTGCTTGTACAATTGTTCTAATTTGCCTTTTATGCATATATGATATTTAAAAGTGAAATCTCTTTACAGTGCACTGTATTCCTCAGAGACTTGTCCACCAATGGGAAATGAATGTCTCTTAACTGCTTACTGTATATGGATTAGAGTATTTGTCTGAAATAAAGAAAATACACTATGCAAAGGAGGACTAATGCCATAACACATGGAAGAAATTGTTCTTGTTTCTCCTGTAGCCAAAGCAAGCAGAAGGTAATCAATGAAGTGGGCATTAATTATTCAGTGGATATTGGTATAGGACACGACAGGGAGTAATTTCCTCGAGATAATTTTTGGTTTTCTTTCCATTCCTCCTTGTAATTTACCTATGCCTCCTATGATCCCTGATACATTCGAGTACAGCCCAGAGAGCTGATCTAAGCCATCTTGTCCCCTGATTTCTTTCTAAGTTCCAGACTTGCCAGGAATGTTGTCTCAGTCTTCAAATAACAGTTTTTGTTGGAAAGCTACCAAAAAACCAAACTTATCTACAATAAAGAGATTAAGTAAACATCTAGATTTAAAAAAAAAATAAATAAATCCACAGCAACTAAATACTAGTTTTATGTTAGCTGTAAAACAAGTTCACCATTCCAGAACCTGTCCTGTAGCTCACGTCACACCTCAGAGCAACAAGTATCAGAAACAGTATTGACTGTTTAGAAAGCGCCACATAGTCGGTTTCATTTTTAGAAGAGTTTGTTGTTAAGAAAGGCTTACTGAAAGGATCAGCTAAAATCACAGCTAACGTCACGGAACACACACCTGATGAGCAGTAACTGTTCATCTCTGAAATGAAGCTACCAGCCAGGAGAGAAATGCTGATGAGCAAGGTGGCACCTGAGAAAAGTGAAGGAAGCATCCGCAGTCGGACTCGAGCAACATTTGGCCACTTGTGTGCAACTGGGGAGACACATTCCCATTCTGCCTCCCTGTTCCTCTAATGCATGCTGGAAGTCCTCTTCCAAGGACTTTATTACTGTCCTTTGTCCTAGCTTGGGAATAGCAAAAGTCAGGATTTGTGGTGCCTTTTGAGGTTCCAAATGAGCTGACCAACATCTTGGGTGGCTTTGCAGCTTGCCAGTCATTCTAGATCTTTACCAAAATTACAGATTAAGTCTGTTCATAGGTGTACTGGTTTAATAGATAAAAAGTAATAGTAATCTGAGCATAACACAAATGTTATGGAATAAGGGGTGGAATGTCCTGGTTTGAGGTAAACCAGAAACAACTTTCTGTTTGGTAATTTTACTTTTTAGCTAAGCCTCTTCTAACTAACTGAACCCTCTGAAATTAACAGCATATCGTGGAGACACTGTTCGTTCTCAGAGTGATAAGACCTGATTATTTGTAATTTATGCCAAGGAATGGTATGCAGAGAGGCTCTTGCTTATCCATCCCATCTGCCCCATGCTCAGTATGAAAACTGAGGAATCAAAGGGTCAGCTGTCTTTCTTCTGTGGCTGGCGTCAGAAGATGACTCTGTCCGTCTGCTTTTGATCCCGATCTCTGCACTCCTGACTCCAGGTCCAGAAGCCAGTTCCTGTCTGTTGCCAAGTCCAGTCTGGGACTTTCCCAGTGCTTGCCAGTGATGTGACCGTCATCCTGGGAGCTTGATATTGCTTTCTCCCCTGTCTTGTTGGAGAGAGAAGTGGGGGAGAGCATCTGTCATTTGTCTCAGTGGCCAGTCCGGCACAAACCATGACAATAGCCATATTCAGCTCTCCTCTTTGACACCTCCAACCACATTGGACACCACACCATCTTTGACACATACCAACCTTTAAGAACCAGCTGGACTTCCTTTTTTGATTTTAAATTATCTGTTTGGTACATTTTAGTATTTATGGTCAATGAAGAAATTTAAAATTTTTGTTGGTCTGTTAATTAAGGTTTCTTGCTCTCATTTCTCCTCTAGCAATCTTTGAGGAACATCTTCTTGCAAGGAGAAAAATACTGAGTACATTAACGTGGAGGTCTCATCACAGCTCCTAACTGAAGGCTGTGACACAGCATGGAACCAACTACCACCTATTTAAAATAGGGCTTGCCAAAACATAGTCAATGAGTTATATGCAGCCTCTTAGACTTCTAAGTACAACCCATGGCAATGTAGAGTCCTGCACTGCCATTTCCTCGCACTGTAAACATCCCAGAAAATGTTTCCTTAATGCAAAATTACCTGTCACCGTTGTCTGCTGTTGACAGTAACTGCTCTGAGTAAGTCTAACGCTGGAATAACAGCAGAGCATGTCTCCACTAATTTCTGTGGCATTCTACCTGTTTAACATTTATTTAAATACAAGAAGTGACATTCTTGTTCTATTCATATATTTTAGAAGTTTGGACTGTTATTTTCCACATGGAATGATTCACCTAAAGTCAGCTATGAATTGCTTTGCTCTGAAGACCTGTTTGAATGCAGAACTAATAGTTGATGAGAAAAATGTTCTAGGGGAACAATGTACCTGCCTACAACTAATGCACTTGGAGGATTGAGACATTATTTTGCAACACTTGGTATTAAGGGAATGACTAATCTGTCAAACTACTTGGCTACATCTCTCTCCCAGACTACCCGCAAGACCGTCTGCGCCTTCAGTCAAATCCTGGCTACAATCTGACCTCTTCAGTGTACTCTTTAACCAGCCAGGAGGGAATTTCCACAGTTTGATGAAGTCAGAAAGCCCATCCTTCATTTATCTCCCAGCCTGCATTCTAGGAGTAGACCAGGGTGCCACTGGATAAATATGCGATTACTAATATTGCACAGAAAACTTTCATTCTGGCCTTTTCTAACTCCAGAGAGCTTAACTTTACAAACTTTGGAATAGTTTTTGTCAATATGACAAGCAGAAAGGGTATAAGGCTGCCCTTGCTTAGATGAAATGTCCTCTGACTTTAATTAGGGGATTTGCTCAGATAGTGGTTTCTCTCTTCTCCATTACCATGCTGAAAGACATTCGTTACCTTTCATTTTTCACAGAAAAGCCTATACTGCAACACTAAAGTGATAAAAACAAAATACCACCCTAAAATAGTTTCAAGAAAATGAAAAAATTTCTACTGATAAATTTGATATTTTCCTACTAAGAAAGTCTAATTAAAGCTGTGCTAGTTCCACCCAGCATGGAGATCAGGTTGTTCAAAGAAATGGTTTTGTTTAACTTTTCTGCCCATCATGAAATAGGAAAGACTGACATTTTATTTCAATCTGAAAGCAAATGCTTATTTTAAAAAAATTGAAATTTTTAGGTAGTGCAAAAATTTTTATACTCCTCTCTAATCTTCAGCTTTCTCACTGTTGTGCTCCTGACAGGATTCACCTGTAGGAGTTGTAAAAGTGATTGATTTTGGAAGCCACAGAGACTTTCTAGATCAACATCTGACTAATACCACTTAGTCATTTACAGAAGGTTTCATTAAGAAGGATTAGAGAATCATCAAAAGGACTGTGTGTTGACTGTGTTATATGCAGATAATATGATAAAGATGGTGCCCACGTCCAGATTTAACAAACATATTTGATTGTTTAATATCTGTCTGTCTGCACACACGGGTTAACAAATACGGCCTTTGGGAGGGGAAACAAAATAGACTGCAAATTGAACAGGACGTGGAGCCAGTGTTCTATATCACCTAGTTAACCTCAAACAAGATTAATCAGATCTCTTTACTCGTGATGGTGTAACCCAGCCAGTATCTGCTAAGAAAATGTCATTGTTCAAAATACACTGCTTCTTGCTAAGCTGTTTGCTTTCTGTATTGACAAAAGATGTAAGGAATATGAGAATGTCCTGTCCTTTAAAATGTAGACTATATTAGCAGGTCTCTTTTCAGCTTGTCTTTGCAGAAGGGACACAGCAGATCTTGCAGGAGCAGGACAGCTATCCCAGGGTCCTCAGGGAACCTGCTGTTCTGACTCCTGCCCGCTGTTATTGAGTATCTCCCCTTTAAAAACGAACATTTCCAAATGTCCGCGGGCAGAGGTGGAATCACAATCAACTGCTCAATGCCTAGATTCATATGCTTTTACAGTATCACTGCAGCAGAGACGTACACATCCACATAACAGCAACACTGCAAACAGATATATAGTCCCAGTTTATCCACTTTTTGATAAATTTCAGCCCTATTTTTAGAACTTCTATAAACTAATGCGGGTGTTTATGTAAAAAAAGGTGGCTCAGGGCTGGGAATGATGAGTTCTCAGAAAGCTTGGTCTAGTTTATACATTACACAGACAGAGAGTTTTGCTGTTAAGTGAAACAAGATCCATTTGTAATGAGATATATTTTACTTTTTATTTAGGAAAGACCGAACATTTAATTGTTCCAGTCTTAGTGTTAATCCACAGTAGTGCTAAATTTAGATCCAGATACGGCTTCTTATGATTTACATGTTTTCAGCTTTATGACTGGAAAATCGTAGTGGGGGGGAGCACAACAGCCAGTCAGGCACAGCCTGAAGGGCCCAAGGCAGAGAATGCAACAACTTGACCTCAGCAAGCTTCAAGCAGTTTAAAAAAAAACAACCCAAAACCCCAAAAAACAACACCTACACACACTACATGCCATTGAAATTGTAATAGGGACTAGAAAAGCAGAATGCAATGAACAGAATTACAATCAGACCAAGGCTTTGAGTAAACATCTTCACTTATACAAAAATATCAGAAAGAGTGGCAATTATAATACTCATCCAGAAAACAGCACCCTACCATACATACCATGCATGATTGCTATTAATTAGCAATGCACAGCGCAGAAGCACATCACTTCCATCCTTAGCTGGGCACCTCTGTGCTCTTTTGTACAAATACATCAGTCCCCTGTGCCTCAGAGGAGAGACAGCCTAAAAGAGAGCTAAGAACAGAGGCTCAGTTGACGCTATTATAAGTGGCACAGTGGCATTCTTCACTGAAATCCTGATGCTTACATGAACCATCTCAGATACAGCACCAGGACTGTACAGCTGTAAATTAAAAGAGAACACTGTAAAAATACAGGAAAGTGCACCTGTGCAATTTGCAATATGTATCGCAAACCAAAAAGATATAGCTCAACGTCTTATTCCTTCTTTTGAATATGATTTTTCAGCTAGTCAAAGACAACGGGTTCAATAAGGCATCCCACAAATAACTCTAATGCATGGTTTGAACTACCATGTACAAGCATACTCTCCCCTCTTAGCTTTATGAAACACAGCTATAAAGTCTCTGGAACCATTTTTCATGTGTTCTTTCCTATCATCCAACTCTTCTCTATAAAAAGAAGAAACGAGGACTGGCATTTCAGAAAATGCAGACACAGATTTAAGTATTATGCAGTGAGAGCAACTACTCACTAGGGACTTGGAAAGATCAGCACAGCTATTGCAACATATAACGTAACCGAGACAGAAAAAACCTCATCTTCCATCCTGGCTGTTTATTGCATACGTTACAGCCCTCTGTACATCCAGCTATCACTGATGCTCAAAGGAATTATATAAGCAGAAAAAGAACAGAACGTTCTCAAGAAAGCCTCTGCAAAGAGAAGTGTGATCTCCAGGGTGAGAACTTGTGTCATTAAATGTCTGACATCAGTTTTCACTGCAGGTGATGGCGAAATTCTCACCAGCTTCAATAGCAAATTTTGGGCTATAGGCTTTCCCCCCATCACTTTCCATTGGCCTTGCTCCTTGTGACAATGAGATTAGCGTTCCAGAAATAGACTGAACCTTTAAGAAGCACGTAAAGGAAAAGATTTGGTGCTATGTTTGTATTTGTCCTCAGCTACCAAGAGCTTCACTGTTTTGAAAGAGCGAAGGTCAGCGTACACACAGCCTGCTCTGGAGAGCTGGTCACAATGCTGGCTGGAGGCACACAGGCAGGGTCTGTTCCCGCAGCCCTGTTCCCGACAAGAGGCATCATGAGATGGAGGCACTTATTTTTCAGCAGCATTATGCAGTATGCTACGTCAACACACCTGAACCTGTGCTGCAATGTCAATCCAGGGCTTTTCCAGGAAGTGGTAATACCTAATGTTCCTGAAATTTTCAAAATAATGTTGCACGGGAGGGTGTAGGGCAGGGCTGGGATGCCAAATCTCCCTTGGCACCAAGTCAGCACATGGCAGCACCTGTGTGAAACCAGACCCACCTTCAGAAAGGCGGGATAATGAACCCAGCCATTTTGCCACCCTTGCTTCAAAAAACTAGAAATGGGTAAAACAAAGTAATACTTAAGTCTGGTGTATCTAAAGCAGCTCGGCGAGCCCAAACACCCTTGTGGGCAGTGGCTGGCACACCTACAACCCCCGGGGGAGGTGGCTCAAGGGGAGCCAGGGGCTCCTTCCCAGAAGCATCCCCCCCCATCCCAGGCCTGCCTGGGTCATTGTACAGTGCATTCATGACATCGTTTGAGGTCAGATGCTTTTTCTTTGCCTGTTTTTTTTAAACACAGATGGAAAATACCTTTTATCACGCAGATGTGTGATTGACCTGCTGGCAAAGGTCAGCGTCGTAACCACAAAACACACTGCAAACCATGATGAAGTGATAAAGTATTCTGTAAAGTTTCTCTTTTACTAAAAAAAACAGTGATATCCAGGCTTTAAAAGTATAATAAAAATGTAAATTAAAAATACACCTTAATGCAGCCAATAAAATTCAATTTTAATCTAAACAATTTTTAAACCAAATGTTACAATAAGAATGTTTTATAAGGCCATCTAACCTCACAATTCCATATTCAGCTTACTTTTTTTTTACCTGGAACACTATTTTTTCCACTGTTTAAAGATATTACAAATGTTATAACTATCTTCCTTGACTGGCACTTGCATTTTTATGGGTATCTGAAAGAAGCAGTTAAAACGTTTAAAATAAAAACTCTCAGACAAATACGTGATTCGTGCTGCAATTTTCCATACGCTGACTACTGCCAGTTTTATGACTTGGCAGATGCTAGGAATATCCCAGCAAGTCTCCTCCAGGACCATCAACAAAACATTTTGTCAGGCTTCAAGCATCAGCAGGACCTCTGGTGCGCTACAGGTAAGCTCCCAAAAAGTAAATGCTTAACCAAACCTTACTGTAACTTACGAGACTTTGAAGTTTTCCAATTCCCACTATTCTTGGGAAATAGTGGGAATTGGAAATAGTTTCCCCTTCAACCAACTTCGAGAATCAAGGTGAAAGAAACTTGAAACCAGCATCAAAAAGCGGGAAATCTCCTACAAGTCAGGTGGAAAGCGAGGATGTACTGTTCTCTTTGCAGAGTACTTGATCCTTTACAGAGGTTCTGCTGTGGGTAAGGCACAGGGCTGAGTTTTGATCTGTTACTCCCAGGCAAGGCAGCCTGCCCCCCCCCGCCCCCAGCCAGGAGGCTGCGTGCTGCGAGTTTCGCACGTGCAGAGAGTGTTCCCGTCCTCGCGCGTGTTACAGGCTGTTCAGCAGCTCCTGGCAAGCTCCTGCCCAAATCACTCGCAGCTGCACAGCTCGTCTGACCCTGGCACTCAAAGCAAGTGACGATGGAAGCGCCTGGAAGGGAGTCAGCGCGGCTCCATCCATCACCCAGGCACTGCCTGCCCTGATCTTTTCTTTGGCAAGTTTCCCCCCTATAAATTTTCTGGAACTGATGCTTTTACAACACTTAGAGCATTACCTCTGTTAGTGTTTCCACATTTCCCCCCTCCCATGGTAACACCCCTGTAATAATTTCCCATTAATATACTATATACAAGACTAAGAGCTACCTGTTGCAAAACTCATTTAAAGGCAAAATTTAGAGGATGGAACTTTATTTTCCTATCGGACCATCAATATATACTGCAAAGGATTTACAACGGCCAGCACTGAAAAGCATCCTTGTTTAAATGCCTTCACAAACTAAGTGGCACTCATTTTCTCCATACATCTCATTTAAAGCAAAATGCCTTTGCACAGCTTTATGTGTATTCAGCAAGGAGAGAGGTTGTAAAACCACAGCGACCACCTAAAAGGATCAGATATTTGATGCTACACGACTGCAGTGAAGCCAGCCACTGCTTTGGGAATCAGTCTCTCTGAACACTGCTTTTTATGGCAGAAAAATAGATGCTGTAGGATGCTGCAGAAAGGAAGACACATGCACAGAAAAGAGCAGAAAAGCCGAGCAGGTTAAAGAGAAACTCACACGATTCTTTGGACACAATACCCTTCAGCTGGACACTGCTGAGAAGGACCACATGGCCTTTTCAACAAGCCCAAGGCTGAAATAAGTCATTGCAATTTCAGCCTCGTAGTACTGGGAGTAATTTACACAAGTCACTGATAGGTGGCAACACTCTACAGAGATAAAACACATGTGCAGACAGCTTATTAAAGTGATGAATAGCACCTCTGGGCTAGCAGAGAGGTGGACACCAAAAATACCATACACTCAAATTTATGGTTACTTCATTTTCCGAAGAAACTTGGCCAAGTCCTTCCTTATCCTTTTTCATATACTGGCCACACTCAAAAGTTTGTATTTCCTTTAATAAAAATCTGCAGAAATGCAGGTTTCTGATTAACAGAAAGGAGCGCCACCCGCCTGCCAGCGCTGCAGGGACAGGTGCCCTTCCTGAGGGATGTCAGTGTGACTGCCTGAAGGCTTTCCAAGAGGGTGACTGGCAAGGGCAAGTTGAGAAAAGGAAAAAAAAAATAATCACAGAATGACATGGGGTTGGAAGGGACCTCTGGAGATCATCTAGTCCAACCCCCCTGCCAAAGCAGGTTTATCTAGAGCAGGTTGCAGAGGAACGTGTCCAGGTGGGTTTTGAATGTCTCCAGAAATGGAGAATCCACCACCTCCCTGGGCAGCCTGTTCCAGGGCTCTGCCACCCTCAAAGGAAAGAAGTTCCTCCTCATGTTTAGGTGGAACTTCTTATATTCAAGTTCGTGCCCATTTCCTCTTGTCCTATCCCTGGCCACTACTGAAAGAAGACCATCCCCATCC
Source organism: Tringa tobata (assembly GCA_033628505.1). Taxonomy (NCBI): domain Eukaryota; kingdom Metazoa; phylum Chordata; class Aves; order Charadriiformes; family Scolopacidae; genus Tringa; species Tringa tobata. The sequence continues at coordinate 98,601 of JAHREE010150661.1, forward strand.
TCTTGACACCTTCCCTTTAAGTATTTATAAGCATTGATCAGATCCCCCCTCAGTCTTCTCTTCTCTAGACTAAAAAGACCAAAGTCCCTCAGCCTCTCTTCGTAAGGGAGATGCTCCAGGCTCCTAATCATCTTTGTAGCCCTCTGCTGTACCCTCTCCAGCAGTTCCCTGTCCTTCTTGAACTGGGGAGCCCAGAACTGGACACAGTACTCCAGATGGGGCCTCACCAGAGCAGAGTAGAGGGGCAGGATAACCTCACTCTTCCTGATGCACCCCAGGATGCCATTAGCCTTCTTGGCCACAAGGGCACATTGTCGGCTCATGGCCACCCTATTGTCCACCAGGACTACTACGTCTTTCTCCTCAGAGCTGCTTTCCAGCAAGTCAGCTCCTAACCTGTACTGGGGGAGGGAAAAAACACAAGGGGGGG
>JAHREE010150661.1:108740-197680 GCA_033628505.1 Tringa tobata
CCCATGGCTCCTCATTGTGCCACCAGCACAGCAATAGCTGGTGTCCCTATTGGCTCATGTGTGCCAGAAACAAACTACCAGTAAGACTAACTACAACAACCCAAGGTCCACCCCAGAGACACAGCTGGTGACAGACATACCTGCAATATAAGTCCTCAATCCATCCAGGAGAGCAAGCCAGATATAAAATTGCACCTACAGCACAAACTCAGGAGAAATGCATAGCCCTCAAGGCTGAGCTTAAATGGAGCCCTGGCTGATGGGCAGTAGGTGTGGGTGGGGGCCCAGGTGGGGCTGCTTAGGATAATTAAAGCCATTAATGCTCTCAGGGTGCTGACAGAAATATGAAAGAGCCCTTTTCTGAGGCTTACTGTGCTGTGCTAGCCATGTGTCCCCATCAGCTCACGACCCTGAAGCAGTCTGAATTTTTGAGGAGGCTTTGTGGTAGGATTTGTGGTGAACACCCTCAGCAATTAGCCTTGGACAGTTCTGTAGATATGCTAATTGGCATTACCCTGAGGGCTGTAACAGGGAACTGATGGCTGGCCAGCACAGAAATCCAGGGAAAATAGTCCTACTGTTATCCTGCATAGGAGTTTAAAATGTGAGTCTTTGGCAATCTTTCATTAAAATAATAACTTAGATCAGAGTTTCCGACAGCTACAAAGTACCCATGAGCAGCAATTAAATGTATTTTAATGTTCCATTAAAAATATGAAATATTCCATTCAAGATAATCTAATTGACAGAAATTAGTACTTATGTCCCACAGCCAGTTTTCCCCCTTGCAGTGGAATAAGTTGAGTTTCTGCGTTACGGATTTAGACCAGAGGGCAGCTCCATGGCTTCTTGGATGGCAGCCTGACTTCTGGCTTTCAGGGGACGTGGTACTAATATAATATTTATAGTGCTCGGAAAGTCAACTGTCTGATATGGAAAAGCACTCGGGAGCAGAGCAGGCTGTATGTGGAGCTGGTGTGTTCCTTCGCTTTCGTGGACGTCCAAGGGAAATTGAAATCATGGGAGCTTGGCAAGGCACGAGGAGCAGCGAAGAGCTGTGCTAGCACCCTCCTGTTTCAACTTTTGCTTTTAAAGGCTGACAAGGTTAACCCTTCCACTGGGACCAGCCCGAGCTGATGGGGCTGAGCGTGGGAGGTGAAGGGGCACTGGGAGGGGGAGCCATCCCCGCCGTCCTGGGGCTGCGGCAGCTGTGGCATATGCAGATGTCAGAGGCTTCCCCTGCACTCAGCAGGCTTCGTACTACGTCAGAGAGATTATCTGTCATGTGTGCCTGCCCTCCCTGGCGTCCGCCCAGCCTGAATACGTCTGTTTGCAAAGCTGAGCTGTCTCCTGACTTGGCTGCGGTTTGGTTCCTGCTGTTTACTTTCCCTGATACCCACTGCGGGCTGGGACCAGGCATCTGAGCAAGGGGAGGGATGACTGCCAGGCGGGCCAGGACCCTTCCAGCTGCCTTTGGTGCCACTGGCAGACTGAAACCTCGCTTTTGCCGCTCGACCTTCCTGCAGGCTGCTGGGTTTTGGAGTGGGGTCCTTCTGTTTTCAAACGCAGGGGTCAGCTCACTCGGCAGCGGTGGCCCTTTGAGATGAAAGTGCCAGGAAAATGCACAGCGTAAATGTGTCACAGTTGAGGGCTGAGGAAAAGGTGAGCCCTGACCTTAGGATCAGATAGTCACAGAGCTTTATGAAAGGCAAGGTGGAGTGACATAGTCACATGGTCCAACTGCAGTGGTTTTATGATGCTGTAGAGATCACGCTTGTTTCAACAGGCTAATGCCTGTATAAACATATAGGTAGCTATTGAAAATGTACAAAACTTTCCCAGTAAAGGCTCTTGGCTTCATCTTTTTAGCAGGAAAAACAAGGTGCTCTACAGAGCTGGCTGTGGGAAGAGGTTGGGTTAGCCTAATACAAAGGGACCAAATTCATTTTAGGCTGAAATTCTGACAACTAGATTATGTCTCTAGAGTGATGCTTAGGAATTAGGGCCAAGTCTGTAATTTTGAGGAACTCTCTAAGCCAGGAGTCAGCTCAGCATCCATATGGCTCTTCCCATAAGTCAGCAAGGAAGGAACAGCAGATGCATTTTTTGCGAGCACTTAAGCAACAATACACTACATTTCCCTCTCTGTTTACCTACAGCTAACATTTGCTAACTTTGTTCGTTGGGCCCAGACTCCCAATCCTGGTAGAAGCTGTCACACCTGCTGGGTGCTGTGGAAATACTTTAGTTACCCCCGAGATTCACTGCTCTATGTATGCTTTATGAAGGCTGAGAATCTCAAACCCTTGGCAGTCACTTGCGATCATCTGGAAAGCAAAATATTCCTAAGACCTGGAAGAGTCCATGTGGCAGGGCCTTTTCTTCAGAGCAATTTCCCAGAGGTTCTGAGGCCTCTGTGGGTCTCTCACTAGGTTAGGTGTGCTCTGTGCCTTCAAGCTGCTGGGGAGGTCTGTTGGTGCTGTAAAACAACATTATGGACTGTGATAATTAGTCACTGGAGCAGCACGGTCTACGAGCAGGCAGTTTGGGAAAGAGGCGGATAGAAGTGCTAGAACAGTACGTGGCATAAGCCTTCATATCTCTTCTAAAATTGGATCCTGGGGCAGTTCCCAGCTAAACTGAGCTTCACTCAGCCATACAGATTCTCTTGACACTGGCAGTGGTAACCGAGGACAGGCCTTCACACCATGCCTTAGGAAGTTCACATCCAGAACAGAGCAGTGGAATCTGGATATTTAACACCTAGGAAACAAACAGATCATCTTCCTGGAGACCAACATTTAAACTAAGTGTTTAGATACAAAAGCTCAAACAGCTTGAAGAGCACCAGCCCGCCCTCCCTCCTAGCCAGCCTCCCTTCTCTTTTTCTCTTCCTCCCTCCAAGTATTTCTTCCCCACAATCTAAAATATTACACTTGCATAATAATGTCTTGGAGCTGTTTGGCTCTGAGAAAATATGAGAGTACACAATTGTTATGAAGTGTGGTGTTCTGAAGCACAAACACACTTCTAAACCATTTCTCCTTTTGTATGTTTCCTTGCAAAACCAAAAAAATGACGATGGTGTAAAAAATGCTGTGTTCTGGAACAAGCAGTCTTTGCACACTGAAAGGTCACTCATCTCTTGGCATGCTCATGCACTATAACCTCTGGAGAAGGTACCTACACCAGACACACAAGAACTTTAGCAAATCTCTTTGTATATTTTTCTCAAGGCTGCCAGTTGTGGGGGAACCTCCTGAAAGTGGCTTCTAACTGCCTTCCTTTTCCATGGCTAGAATCAGAAGAAATACAGTTTTTAATCAGCTCTACTGGCCACCATAAAGTATTTAGTTATTCGCTTTCAGTAATTTCACTCCTGTGAGAAAACCAAACATTTATCAGGGCAACAAACTAATGACAATACCTAGTATTGAGAGGAGCAGCAAGCAGCGACTATACAGGCTGTACCCCACATCCCAGGCAATGCACCTGCCCTGCAATGTTCCTGTCATATTTAACTCAGACTAAGTATTACGTAAATCCCCATTGAGCAAAGTCTGTTTTTTTATGGTCCCATCAAGCGTTTGAGCAAGGTGTTGGATCTGGTGTCAAATAATCCCAGCAGACTGATGAACTCATGCCCTCTGCAGTGCTAAAAGTTCACAAAGAGATGAGCAGCTCAGTGGAACTTGGGTGTTGCACATCTAAACCACCAGTACTGCAGCTGGAGATACCTACAGCCCTTCTCTAGCATCTTCCCAGCACAGAGCTTTACATCCACCAGCAGGTTAATCACCACTGCCTCACTCTGTGATAGAGATGGGGAAACCAAATCACTGAATAGTTAAGTGACATCTATAAGAGGTGGAATGATATATTAGTGGTATATTAGCTCATCTTTGTGCAGAGCAATTATACTGATCTAGACCATCCGGAAGATCTCAGCCAATGTGATGTACCCGAGACAGCAAACAGGGACTATGGCTATAATTGGGTCGTAATAGCCAGCTCCCAAAGGTAGCACCTAGAAACCTCAACATAAGGTGAGTGTCTCTGAAACACCACTTTGGCAGTCACTGGTATGCTTTTAGAACAAAAGTATGACTCCAGCCTTGCAGTCTAACATAATTACAGGAATAATAGGATTGAAGAGACAAAAGAGAAGTGCCCTTGGCACGGGAAGTGGCTTCTCTCCTGAATACAGAGCATTTCCTTCAGGACAGACACGTGGCAGGCAGAATGGTCAAAGCAGGACGTTGTAAAGGGACTGGCTGGCCACCAGAAAAAACCTGCCAAGCATCTGCTTCAGCCACATGAATCACCCCTGAGTGAAGGTTTCAGCAGGATGGGAGAGTCATCCCCTGTTCGCACATGAGCAGGTAGAATCAGTGCGGACTTGGAGGGGAGTCCGTGTTGAACATATTTTCCACTAGGAATTAGTAAGTGACTAACGATGATGGCAGTCACTAGCAAGGTGACAAGTTAGGAAATAACGTCCAAAGACAGCAAAAGCTCCTCTGAGTAAGCACAGGCTGGTGGACCATCAGCTCGCAGCTGCCCTGGGGGGAAGGCTGGGCTCTGGCAGGTGCTGCTGGTGACAACGGGAGAACCGGGAACCGATACCACCAGAAACAAACAAATAGGAGGAGAACAAAGTGCTATTTACTGTCAAAGAACATGTCAGCTGCAGGGTTTGCATGAGGTTTTAGTGCCACAAACAATAGAGGAGTGTGGACGAAATGTCACTAAGGAAGCGTGGGTGCAGTTGATAGCAGATCGCCAACAGATAGGAAACATTCCCCCCTCAGATCAGGAGGAGCTGGCAGAAGCATCACTGCTTGCACTCCCCAAGAACAGAAATAATGTAGCTGCTTTGCTGCTTTATTGACAACAGACTGTAGCTTGTGCCTGTGGGAATTAATATGGCCCAAATTATTTTTTCCTGGAACAAGCCACTTGTAGAACTGACAAAACCACAAATGGATACACAGGGTTATTTTAATAGCAGTTTACCAAAACCAGCCACATTTGGGTAGCTTTTTTTAAAAATCTTAACACACTGTTAACATGCATATCAAAGGACCTTGAGCAACACCAGCCTGGTGACAGCTGTTTGGTCACATCCTTCCCACTCCCACCACATTTGGTGACCGAGAGGGCACAGGATTCTCCTTTTCTGGGACAGCATGAGCGTTCCTCAGCGAGGTTTCAGTCGGGTGTTGCTGGCAGCACAGATTCAGGGAAATTTGCTGAGGGAAACAAAGGATATGGTTTTCATGTTACGCTTCAGTATGACGTACCAGTGACAGCTGCTTTACTGGGAAGCAGGACGATCGCGCTCCCCCGCTTCCTCCCCTTCCCTGGTCCCTGCACGTCCCTCGCTGCCCTTGCATCTGATTTAGCAGCTGCGCAGCTGCTGCGGAGCTGGATGAGCCAGCTGGTCAGGCAGGAAACTTTTCTTTTTTTGGTGGATTTGTTTTCCATGGGATCAAATCGCTGATCCAACTTACCCTGCAGACACCCAGATGCTGGATGAGGGCGATGGGGAAGAGAGGAACATGCTGGTGGGGGCCTGAGATACAGGAAGGTGGGGCTGAGCAACCTTGAGGTTCAAGTCCCTCGTCACTGTTCTGTCATACTTTCCCTTTGTACTTCTCCTCCGCCTTCCTCTGGCACATCACCAGCCTCTTCACAAGGAATGCCATTCATCTGGAAACAGCACTACTGATTTTCTGCCCCTCCTTCCTCGATAACCCAGCCGGACCGGTCACATAGGAGCATATCAGGAGACATTCAGTGACTGCGGGAGCAATGTTCAAACAGTAGATATCCCTGGCAAAGGTGTGAATGTGGTGACACCCAAACAGGGAAGGGGCACCTTGGGTCAGTCATCAGGAAAGAGAAGGTCTCGTTGGCTGGTTTAACAGCCAATAAATGGTTTCACGTTGCAGATCACCTGAATGCCTACTGACGCTGAACAACCTTGTTGGGACGTCCAAGGTTCAATTGTGGCCTGAAAATAATTTTAGCACATTGGCAACCTGACCCGATCTGAGTCATTGGCATAATGCAAATGGGCAAAAGTGTAAAAGGACAAAGCTGCTCAACACCATCGTGTTCCAAAAGCAGCTTACCTGATTTCCAAACAGAGCCAGAAAAGCAGTGAGGCAAATTCACATCTTCCAGCAGTACATCTTTGTGTATTTAGTGGCTTTCCAGTGATGAGTTCAGTTTCCAGAATAAGTAAAACTCATGCTGTTGTGGAATAGGGAACGCTGTCTACAGTGTATGGATTTTCATAAGGCAAATATGAGATTGAATATGTCTTTACTACAGATCCACTGCCAGGAGCCAGTTTTACCAACAATTAAGGTAACCAGCTGAATTTGCTGCTTTCTACAGTATTTCAGTGTCACCAGACAGTGACATCTTCCCAAACTAGTAAGGATCATAGTGACTTGGTCGAGGATCCAGTATATTTGAGATGAGGGTTAGTTTTAACTTTGTTTGTCGGTGCATCTTTCTTACTGTGTAGTTTATAAATGTTTTCCCCCTTTCACACACTACCTGTAACAGAAAATGATTTACTGGCAATAGGCACAACTCAGCAGCAGCAGATGAAGCTGTTGTTATTATTGACTGCATGGCCTCTCTGCGGTTATCAGACTTACACTTTTACGAAGGCCAAAAAAAGTAATTCCGATAAAAGCAAGGGCTTTAACGGTTCCTGCTTGAACAGCTTCAACATTCACCTAAAACTTGCTAAAGTTTCATTGAAAGTTTATTTAGAGTACATATACATTTCCAAATAACCCATGCCTCCTAATTTAATCTCTCGTAATGAGGCAGGAGATACGTTACTCGCCAACAGGGATCAAGCAAGGAAGCGCTATGATCTGCAGTTTCAGAAATGCTGAAAGACTTGGCTAAGTTGATGTACCAGGTTATTTCCCTTTCCCAGACCCTGATGTCTGATGATAATTATTTCTATTCTTGCCATCTTCTCTGATTCCATAACTACTGTTTCTATTTACTGCCATAGCTGCAGTATTGCAAAACTCAGGGAATCCTTTTCACCCACATTTCCTCCTTGGCAGGAGTAAACAAATCAGGTACGTCAAATATCTTCTTTTCTCCGTCATCTTTTACAAAAAAGAAACAAATCTGTCCTTGGTCACTGACAGCTGGATCCAGGGGACAGAAAATAACTGTGAAGTGACCTTGGAACCAGGTTTCTGGTTTAAAATACCTTTGAAATGTAGTTTTTTCTGTCACCAAAGGATCGCTGGTTCCTGATGGGCACATCCTGAGCTGCACACCACCAGCACAACTTTCCTTCCATTAACCTTCGCGGCAGCCGCTCTCCTCCCGAGGGGAGTATCTGGTGTGTGTTTTCCAAAAAAGATTCCTCACGCAGTCAGCATTTACGTTTCCGATTAACCTTTCACAAGAAGCCGGGTTTGTCTGAAACCAAGCTGGTGTTGGAAGCTCAGCCAACATCAATTCAGTCAAGCCAGACCTGCAGTAACACCGTCTCGCTTGCTTTCAGGGTGGGGACCAAGACCACTAAGACCTACAGATCTGCTTGAAGGTCTCAGCCTGAAAAATCGCCCTCATTTCTGCTGATGCAAAAGGCTGACTGGCACAACTCTTGATTTAGACCCAAAACAAAGCACAGTGAGTTCCATTACAAGATCCCTGTGGACTCTGTAGGTGGTTAAGAGAATTTTTCTTTCTGACTGGTGTTAGGTAATGTATCAAAACTATTGACTAATAGTTAGATCCAGTGCAAAGGGAAATCATCCCATTTACGTTAAGGACTGTCCATGGATTTTGTAAGATTGCAGCAAAATACATTGAGGAGGGGTTTGTTTATTTATTTTTTAAAGTAAAACTGTTCAGACATGAAAATTGAAGAAATACATTACTGGGTGTTAGGAAAGCCACAGCAATGGGTACAAGGAACAACAAAAAAAAAGCAAAAATATACACTAAACTTGCTTACAATTCTTTGACCTTCAAGACTAATCAACACTGTTTTAAGACAAAAAAAAAAAAAAGTATTATCCTGAATTTAAAAGGGAGGGCTTTTTCAGTATCTTTCTGCATAACTGTTGTACTAGGTTCTGGGCCAGTAATTTTGAGTTAACTAGGCATATGTACAAATTGCAGTTAAAGCTATGACTTTAAACTTTAACTCTTGGAGAAGAACTTGACACATTTTTGTAGCCAGTCTGGTGTGGAGGTGGGTGAAGGGGCAGCTCCGACAGCGGAGGCAGCCTCTTATTTCGCACCTTTCCTCCTGGCCCTGGAGCAGCCCCAGGTTATTAAAAAGTTTTTCTCTCTGATCTACTGACTGTTAGCAGCCACCATCAGCTTTCTGGACTGGCAGTTTTCTGTCTTTGCTTCCTGAAAGATATTTGCTGAGAAGCACTGCCTGAAAAATGGTCACTGTGTTCAATCACAACAGCTTTGGGAGCAGATGAACATCGAGAAGATCTTCCAGCCTCCCTGATGCCTTTCCCCCTGCGAGGGTGTGCGGGGAACTGGAGATGAGAAACCTTATTTTGTGAAATCGCCTAGATTTTGGTGACATATTTAAAGAAATGAGGAAATACACCCTGACTTAGACTTGGCTCCATCATACAGCAAGACTAGCACATTTCTGTTACAAAAAGGGAAGTTATTGCTATTTCTTTCTTTCTTCTCAAACTAAAATGAGGCCTGTGACTCCAAAGACGATTCTGTTCTAAACAGAGTACAAGGTTTTGCTAAAAAAGAGTTGGTTGGTATAAAGACTGGCATTTATAAATGTCAACATAACAGAAATTCTGACTTTTCTGTCTGAAATGTCCTTCTCGGTTCTTTAGTCTGGGAAAATATGAAGCAATTCAATGAGGTTACACTGATGCTTTGGCTTACTGGGAAAAAAAAAAAAGGGTTTTAATTGCTTCCACAGTTCCATTAAATATTTTCTTCACAGGAGAATTTGCTGGAATAGTTAATGTGGAATAAAATATTCCACAGTACCCAGTCCAGGATAGAAATATTCAGATGCTGGTACCCAGTTGTCTTTTCCTTACTTAGTTTACAGCATTCAGGAAATTACATTAAGCTAAAATGGACTTTCACTTGGAGTAAGGTTCCAGAAACAGACATTCAGGAATTGCTTTAAATTTTAAGAAACCTGAGCTAACACCAGAACAATTTCCTAACACTAGGCCTTATTTTATTGCCATATGTTACTGGTAGGAGATGGAAAATAGAGAGATCTACAAAATCCCCAGGCAACATTAGAACAGCTTTCAAAAGCAATTTTGGCTTTCCTGGGCTCCAACTGCCCTCAGTAGCGAGTGCTTAAGAGAAATCCCATTACTGCATTAGAGAACTTTCCCTTTCAGAGATTTGTTTCCCACAGAAAAGCCCATGGGAACAAGATGACAAGCAGAAAGACCCAGATTGTGAAATCAGATCCACAGTCATCTCCTCACCAGACTGAGAGCTGGTGGAGGGTCCGTCCTGGGGAAGGACTTCACACCTTGTTCCCCAACAGCCAGGTTTGAGGGGGATTCATATTTAAGCTGAGAAAAAAAGGTGGCAGAGAGGCCTGTTTATTGTTTTGCAAAGTGCAGAGAAGCTAAAACACCCAAACCAGACCCTGCTTGCTTTATGCAGTCCGGGAAGCATCTGGCATCCAACTGCATCTGTGAGGAGGCAGATCTAAAACAAACAAGAGGGAGCACGTCCTCGCACAGTCTGTAATTACACTCTGGATCATCCAGAGGCCAAAAGTATCAACAGCTTTAATATATGACTAGCTAGATTTTAAAAAAAAATAAAAAAAAACCCAAACCAAAACAAACAAAATTAGGCTGAGTGATTATTAGAGCTGATGGTTGGCTTGTGAGAAATCTCTGGGCGGTGGTTTGCAGCCAGGGCACGAGAGGCGAGGGATCATCTTGTATTTGCCCCCTTCGACACGCTGAGTAAGGCAGCAAACAGCGATTGGGGTTGTTGTGCAGAGCAGCCTTAAGAATGAGGAGGTTCAGTTGATGTGCAGGTCTGGAAAGGGGATAAAGTAAAGCTGCAAAGCTTCTCAAGGCTTCTGCTGAGGTTGTAATCAGCAACTAGGAGCTGTGTATTTTATCTGTCCCTCCTGTACACTCCTGTGAGCGTACACTACCACTTGCTGAATTCTGCAGCTAAGGATGGGGCAAAAACGCAGCCATTCACAAGTGATAAAAATCCATGTGATCAAAAGTTCTCTTTCTGCACTCCCATTGCAAGAGCCCAGGACAAACTTATTTAACACCACAGACGAGCACGTACACTCCAACATGAAAGTACTTGCCCAGCTTCATGTCGGGATGTGTTTCTATATTATGCCAAAGTTGCTAGCACACACAAGGCTTGAATAGCATAATGCAGGGCACTTGGGAAAGAGGTAAAAACAGCATTATGCCGCAAAAATGCGGTTTGAAAATCATGTTCTATTGTCAGAGACTGGAATGTAGTCCCACAGCAGTGCAGCTGGGGACTTCCCATCTATATTTAGGGTGTTGCAATCCTACCCTCTCACCCACACATTCTCACCCTCAGCGCGATGCCAGCTCTGGCATTTCTGGAGCAGAAAGAGAGCTGGCTCCCTCCATCCCCTTCCATGTCGGTGTCGCAAGAATCAGCTCTCGGTTTGAGGCTAGAGCGTGTGGCGAGGCAGGGTTTGGTGGCAAAATTCTTCATCACTTCGAACTACTTAGGTGATTGAGGGAAAGGTTAAGAAGTGACTCAGAGCTCTCAAACACTTGATAGCGCATGGCATTAAACCTACGTGCATAGTTCTCCTAGGAGGTGTTTGCACTGCACCCAGAGTCTGACCCACAGAGTGGGCTTGGATAACCTCTTGTGCTGCGAGCCAGGGCAGGGTTATTAACAGCCCTGCAGCCAGCTACGCTTTACCTGCACGTTCCAGCCAGCACGAAGGTGGTATTTACACTGCAGCCTCTGTGCACATTCCCACACCTCCGGCCAACAGGAGTGGGGACTCTCATCGACTCCCCATCATCCCACCCCATACTATAGAAAGATGCAGCCTTCACTGCTCACACATCACGCTGCACAAAACCAAAAGAAACGTTCTGTTTAAGAGTAGAAACCCAATACTCCCTGTTTGTTTGATTTTCTGTTCGCGTAAGCCAGCCCAGAAAGCTTCGGTGCAGTCTCTTTGTTCTCGCTCTGGAGATTTAAGACTTATTCAAACAACTGTCAGGCGGCGCGAGGCTTTTTTTAGTGAAGCCCCACGTACACCCAGCACTCCCACATGCGCTACTCATTATGCTGCCTCTTAATATTTTCCATATCAGTCACTGCAGCTCACCAGGACATACATATTGAAATCTGCCCTTCCTTCTTGATTCAGAGGGAGATGTCATCATACACAGCTACGGATGTCAGCGTGGTGGCACTGACACGTCCTCCTGACACAGCTTCCTGAGCGGAGCAGTAAAAGTAGGGCGGTGAGGAAATAACCCCTCGCTGCTACCAGAGGAGTGGCAGAAAACAATCACAGCATGTTAATTAAGTAGATATTTAGTAATACACTGTAGTGAGATTATTTGACAAGGTTTGGTCAAGGGAAAATAGAAAGCGAAAGTTTAAGACTTAGAACCAGATGTAGATGAAAAAGCACGTTGTACTCAGGCAGCATTTCTAATTTCTGGGATCTCTTTTGCTTTTATGAGAGCCCTCAGTTCTTGGAGCTGTGGTTTAACATGACAAATTTAATTTTCTTTTAAAAACATGTTTATAGCCTTTGCGGTTGCAGAGCAAAGGCTGAAATACAATTTCCAAAAGCACAAAAGACTGCAAGGCTAATAATCCCTCATCTTCCTCCAACCCAAATCCTCTCTTTCTTATTATTTAAAACGTCTTTGCTTTTTAATTCTTAGTGTTTAGGACTAACAAAACGGTGCAATGTCATTGCCTTTGTTTGGAGCCCCTCTTGCTGCAGCGCAGGGGTCTGCTGGAAGATAACAGACTCCTGAGACTGTGGAACATTTAAAAATGATTATTTAGACCTAGCTGCAGAGGGTCAGAGCCAGACTTTCAGCAGCAGCTTCTTAAAATAGAAACTGTTTTACTCGGTTTATAAATCTAAATACCATTTATGGACACAACCCTACAGATGGGGGTGGGATTCCTTTTGATGTATGAACCTCATGTTTCAGACTGAGAGAATCAAATGAAACTGCCAAAATAAAGGCACATCATGGAAAAACCTGCAGGCAGACAGAAGAGGTGATATACGAGCAAATCCAGAAACAGGCACTGCATCGTTGCTCGTTTAACACCTACCTGTGTGTGAGCACAATCGGTGAAACAGTCCTCGGTCTTTGTTAGTGCCCCTGGGGGACAGCCCTGTCCCAGCCCCTGCCATCGGCAGCAGGGACAGCAGATCCCACGGCCGCCTGACATCACAGCAAGGTCACGCACAAAGTGCACAGAGTACTGCAAGAGTAGGTAAGAATTGCCTCGATGAGGACAAAGAAGTGATTTCACAATTAGTACAGAAAGGAAAGGGGCTGCTGCGTTCGTCACATCTCCAGGGAGTGTCGTAAGGGCTGTGCCTCCCTCGCACCGGGCACCGGCCTCGCTCCCTTCTCACTGCAACACCTTGTACTCAACCCAGAGCAGACAGTGAGAGGTCTCAGGGAGGAGTTTTTTTTGTGTAATCCTAGCTGTAATTAGCGATGGTATGAAAGAGCCTGAAGATTTTAAGAGGTTTTTGGGTGTTCTGTTTTGTTTTGTTACCCCAAGCCGGATACAAATAGCATTAATCACATTTAACAGCACCTTGATCTTGGCTTCCAGGCACAGCTTGTGGAGTGGGGCAGGGGCTGTTACAGGTGCCGAGTCAATCCCAGGGGAAAGGCAGGTTTTTTCCTGAAGTGCACTGTCCAGCCCCCACACCTGCATCGATTTAGGATCTGAGCACATGGATGAAACTGGCATAAACACATTGGGTTTACATCACTTCTCAATCACACAAAAGCCCTCCTCCATGCAGATGACACCGAGAAGAAAAATTTAGAGAAAGAACACATGAAGTGCAAGCAGAACCCAAAATGCAAACATTTTACGCAAGAGTCCTTGGAACTGCACATTTTTAAATAAGTGCTGTAGTTTAGCTCCAAGCCTTGATCCATCTTTGTAAATGCAAGAGGCAGAAAATAAAAAAGCATAATAAGACATATTTGTACTTTCTATCTAAACACTTCAAGATCCAGAAAGAGGATGGAGTAGGCCTGGGTGAACAAGAAGTTAATGTAAGACAACATTATTTATAAATAAATTCTCTGAGGAATGATACAAACAACTTTTCTAACACAGGATTCAAATTCTTGCCATATTTTCCTTAAACACTTCGAGGACTTCTGATTATTCTTTCAGAATGTCACATACAAATCTCTGAGATATTTCAGCAAAGCGCTATGAAGTGAAGGTCTCCAAAGCAAGTCAGCTCTTTGCTGCTGGTGGTGGGCTCCGCAGAGGAACTGGCTCACGGACAAATTTCAAAGTGAGAGAACAGTTTGATGGCAGCTGAAAGAGTTTGTACCTGTGAGCCAGGCAGATAGAGAGCAGCGCTCCAAGGCACTGTACAGGAAGGTAGGATGACATTTCCATTACCAGCCATCCCCTACTGTAGGGAAACGCGGGGTTTGTTTTGGGTTTCTGACACAACCCTGCAGCCACAGAACATTTCTGCATGTGTTAAGTGAATACCTGAGTCCTTTTGGTATGTGTAAAGTTTTGCACTTTTGTCTTCAAATCAAAGGCAGAGCCCCACATCTCCTCCCACCAGCAAGCCCAGATCGTTGAGCGAGGCTGTGACTCCTTTCCTGCATCACTGGAGATAGACTGCTTGTACATCAGAGATTACTCAAAGTCCAGACCAGACCATTCTTGTTTAGGGAGAAAATGAGAAAGTACAAAAGGTGACTGCGGGTTATGTTTATAGACGTACTGTGCAATGGCAAAGCAGTACAGAAACTAGAGAATGCAGAAGGGCACCAAAAAATACCAGTTCCACGCGGATTTCGTATGTCACCTACCTGTGAATGATCTGCACAGAGATGGGGGTACGAGCTGGCCTCATCCATGTCTAAACCAGGACAACAGTATGCATTTAGTGTGTCTTTGGAAATCAAAGCAGTACTTGAATTCTAGATTCAAAGACCATGTCTTGATGCATATTCTTAGGAAGTGCTAAGAAAAATTCTACAAGCAACCCTAGTTCAAGCATTTTTTTTGCATGCCCATTTTTGCACCTGTGCTTATGTTCTTCTGACACAGATGTACATGTATAATTTATGTACTGATGCAATATCTATTTGTGTAATACACGGTGCTCTGTGACGTTCACCAGAAATTCTCCGGGAGGAAACCCTGACCACTTGGTGCTGCCTTCGCACAACCATCCCTTCCTTTCCCCTCCTCTGTACAGCACAGAAAGTACAGCAAATGTCCTCCGCCATCATCTATACATCTGACAGCACAGATCCCTTCTTATTTACTTCCCCATATGGTTCAGGGTCATTGACCCTCTTCACAAAAAGATAAACTGCGTTCTCAGATGCAATTTCATGGCATAAAAGAGAAGTTACCTTATCCCTCTCTCTCTCCTGTTGCTCTCTCTTGGTGTGCTCTACACCCTTCTTTTTCTGCTTAGTACACAAACAGTAAATGTGTGCATTTAATGTGGTATTTTGTCTCTGGTTTTGAGATAGCCTGCTATTTCTAGCTAAGTGGCCCTGAATGTTTGTGCCGGCTCTTTTGGAGTAATTTGTCATGCAGCAGAGTCAGTAGATTCTCACTATTGACTTCAAAAGATTTTAACCCTAGCCAATAATTTTGAACCAAATAGTTATTTTTCTGATAGAAACAGTGTAGCTTGATATTCTTGCTAATGCTTTACCCACCCATTGTGACTCTCGATGCAGTCTGTGATTGAGATTACAAAGGCTTGGAAAACGCAGGGGAGGGAATAGAAAATCCCTAGAGCTCCTGGTTTGGGATCTATCTGAAACGTATTGGTGGATGCTTATAGCATGTAGGCACTCAGTTACAACATCACACTTACTGCCACTGAGATGCCTATAAATAAAACACTACTAAACTTTTTTCTTCCACATTCAGCCTGTTTCAAAGGGTGTAAATTATAGTCTCATATATTACACTGGGGTTTCTACACTGAGTGTTATTCTCAAATAGTTTTTAAGATGAAAAGACTTTTTTTTTTTTCTCTAGATGGAAATGCCAGTAACTTTGAAAGCAGGTTTCATTATCTACCTATAATCAGTTTTTCAAGTATTACACATGTTTGTTTAGAGAGGTTTACCTTTGCCAACATACACTAGCAGTGAGCCCTTTGCAATCAATAACATCTAATTCTGAGCTATAAGCCATATGCCACCAAGCATCTGCTGTCTGCCCCCTTCTGCTGTGTTTTGTAAACACTTTCTGGCCTCTGGGTAGCTGGAAGATAACTTCATCAATACATACTCCGCATAAATTTACACCTTCCCACATCTCTGTTGGTTTTTCCTGACCTGCTGCATGCCTCCCAAGTACTGGTGCAACTTGCTCCTTACCAAAAATGCAAACTTCTCTGTCAAAATATAAAGTCTCTTCCTGACTTTAGGTCACATTGCTGTACAGCAAGAGCCCTGCTAACGGCAAGAGTGATTTATTATTGGCTGGAGATTTTGATCTGATAACATTATTTGTGTTGGTAGAATGCTCACGTGTCAGGATTAGTGCAAGGCACCGAACAAGGAACACAGTGTTCTGCTCCTATTTATGTTTCTTGCTATAGTTCCCTCAAAGACTAACATTATTAACTTCCCCTGTCAGACAAATGACACTCAATTTCAGGTCATTTGTACCTGCCTCTTATACCTCAAGAATTCTTAGATGAGCTTAAAGTCTGAGGGAAAGCTGAAGTATAAACATAGCAATGCGTAATACACATATTTAAATCAAAATAGACATTTGTGGATGGCTCCTGTCACAATTTAGGACCTCAAGCCATTGGCAAAACACTAGGAAACAAAAGCTGTATCGACTTTACTGGCATTACTCATGTGCTTTGCTAGATGTAAGGTCCCAGTGCTTCCTTTCTGGAAACTTTGGAGTGCGCTCACAGAAGACAGACGTGATCCTTGCCCATCAGACTCTCTGGTCAAGGGACACCTACATTTCATGGCGCAGGGTGGCCTCTAGCACGCTCGACAGCTCTGCACTGCAGAGCCCCAGCTTGCTGCAAATAGGCCCCAATGGGGACTCTACAGGCACCAGTGGCATTGCAAGTAGCTGGAAGGATGAAGCAAGAAGAGATCTGCAGAGAAAAGTCTGCAAAGCAAATGCTTCTGTGTACTTAAATTTTCAGGTTGTACGTGTACTATCTCCATCTAGATTTCTTCCTTTGAATTAAGGAACTGCAACTCCCCTCTTCGCAGAGCAATTCCGCTTATGGCCAGGGTTGGGATAGCAGCTCCCGCATTTGCTGTTGCCTGTGAAGCAGTAAGCCACTAAAACACTCACCCTTATATATTGACTACAGTGATGGTAACAACCTGCACACAGGACGTGAGACAGGGAGCAAGCTGAGGCTGGTTATACACACGTAGACAACAGACCTATTTAGTCAGAGGCTGACGTTTTTACATAGCTGCTTTCCAGCACCCAAGCGCGCTCCAAACACAGAATAGTTTCCACTGTTTCCCTTTTCACACACGCTCAGTTTTCCAAACCATTCACCTTTGGCGAAAAGCTTCATGCCTGGCCCCTGCTAGAAGGTCAGATTGTTTTGAAACATGAACAAAACTCTTTTCAGTTGTTAAGGATGTGGGGCAGCAAATGAATTCGCTTTGAGATCCGAAGGTTTTTTTACTTCATCATTGTCACAAAATTTGCACACCCACTTCCTTAAAATTTATAGTTCACTTTTCGAATGAGACTTTTGCAGACTGGTAAACAGAATTATCCCCTAATGATTTAAATATGTAACAGGGAAATTAGGTCTCCCATTGCTACATAGAATGGTTTTGTTTTGTTTTTAGAAAAACCTATTTTAGTCCTGTACTTCTTGCGCCATTGTCAGATTTTTTTTTTACGTGCGCACACTGACATTTGCATAATTTCCATGAGGGAGACTGAAATATTTCAGGGAAACACAATGCAAAGTCCAGGAAGAGAAAACTTTTCATACAGGCAGAAAGGAAACAACAGTGCCAAGGTTAACTGGGGAAGTATTTTCCATTGTGCCACGCAGGGCTGGTCCCCCAGTTCAGGCAGGACTCATTCTGAGATGTACTCTCTAAACCATACGTTTCCACCAAACTAACGTGTCTCTGTGCAGACCTACAGGTCCTTTACAGCTTGTCAGCAGAACAAGTACAAAGAGATGTGACGCCAGCAAGGCTTGACTCTCATGACGTTACTGTACAATCCCTCTGCACATATCATTATTTTCTCACCACCCCCTTGCTCTCAGCCAGCTCGCCCAGGATCTGCGCTGGCACTCATCAGGCCCTTCTATTTTAACTCATTGAAAGTGCAGAAAATGATCCAGAAAAAGGTTTAATGTTACGTTTTACGTTACGTTAGAAAGATAAATGAGCTCAAGTTATCATTCAGAACTAGTTCAAGGATGAGACAGGACTGCATAGCCAAGAGCAAGCAGAAAGGGCAGAGGAAGGAAGAGGTAGGGCAGGGAAGAAGAAAAAGCAGCAAAACAAGCTGTTGCCCTGGCTGTACTGCCACGATAAACAACGCTGAATACCTAAAAAATTTCATCTTGTCCATCAAGATATTCCTTGGCTGGAACACGAATAACAACAGGGAGAACATAAGTAGTAGTGAGACTTGGTGGAATAACACCAGTAATCTTAAAAACCTGCACATGTCTAATGATATGACACATATCATAATTTAGCACAGTAACAAATGGAAAAAAAAATAATCTTCTGAGAGATGGTATCATTTGTTAAACCACACTGGAGCTATCTTCTACTTCCAACTTTCTGTGGTTATACTTTGTTAACTCTGATAATTTATTGCATGACCTCTATAAAGGTTATGTATGTTAGATCATTTTATCATTCAGCTTCCATTTCCCACAGAGACCCCATTTGCTATTTTTTACCAAATCTCCTTTTCTAGGAGAAGACCATTTGAATAGTGACTGCAATAGCAATGACATTTCATTGAGAGGCACCACCACAGTTCACACCATTGTGGTATTTCTAGTTGTCCCAGTTACACACAAATTTAAAGACAGGAGAGATGAAAATAAGAAGACTGGACATTTAAATGCAGTATCTTCATATACGCAACCTGCACCTCAGATAGCCTCCACTCCTCTAAAGACTAACTTTCTTTACTCACCTTCTCAAGTTACCCCTCATATCCAACAGCCCTGAAATCTGGAGTTGGAAGAAGATCAGAAGCAGGGAGGCTGCCAGGAAAGATGTTTAGGATGATGCTTTCTCTTGTATTACCAGCACAGCTGAGGGATTGCAGTTTGTTTTACAGTTCTCTTACAGTCAAAAGTCACATGGAAATGTAGTACACAACAGAAAAAGTTCATCTCAGGACTGGAAAAAAACATTTATGGAAACAAATAAAATGATTCTGACAATATACATAAGAGAAAGAATTATAGTCATTTTCCCCCAGCGTGTAATGAATAAGAAAATATATGCTGATGACACAAGAAGACAAAGTCAGAGTTTAGAGCTGAATCTTTAACCCCTAGTGCTTACCTGGTTATTGTCTGCTGTCCTTTCTCCACACTTCTGGTACAGAACAGCAGAATTATTCAATATTGCTGTTTTTACAACTCCTTCCTTGCAGCTATTTACCACGACATAGGTGAGAAAAATGACCAAGGACTCAAATACTCCAATTTTGTTCCATAAGAAACCTCAGGGTTTTGGACAACTCAGTGTTTCTATAACTTTTTGTTTCCTCATTAATGAATTATTAATTCATTTTTTTTTTCACTTCTGTGGCCCATTGCCTTGATGTCAGTTATAACCTCTACACAGCAGGTGGGAGCCCAAATAATTCTGAGATGCAACAAAGTATTCAATCTCACTGCACTGCAGTAGAAAAAAAGTCCTTATGACCTTCATGAAAACCTCATTTATTTTATGCTTTAGAATGAATGATGCTTTTTTCCACTATCATATTTCAAATTAATTCCCCATATGTAACTCCATCCCTTCATCTTTTGGTACAGGACAAAGAATTTTTTAATCTTCTCAGAGATCAGGATTCATTAAAAATAAAGAGCAATAGTGAAAAGAGAGACAGAGAACAAAAAAAAACCCTATATAAATTCACAGCTGATCTAAAACTTTGATACTCATGGGAGAATACCGACTGCACTTGCACCACCAACTAAAATTAACGGGTATTGCACAGTTCAGCCACCCAGCTGAGACATCTGGCAAGTCCTTAGAAGAACAGTTTTACTTCTCCACAAAATCTAACGCTACGCAAAATGCTGAAATGTTTGTCTTCTTGCTTACAACAACGTTATTTCTTTTAACAGAACATCCCTCACCCTATAAACAAGGAACTCAAGCATTTATAACAATGTAATTAAAACAGGCCATGAATATTTTAAAATTGGGTTAAAAAAGTCTGACTCGCAGCGCTTAATGGAAGATGGAAAAAGAACGCAGTCAACAGAGAAACATTATACTTCACAGGAGAAATGTTCTAATCTATTCTTAACTCACTTTTATCAATAATCCCCGTAGCTGGCTTCTGGCCATCCCAGATGAATAATTTAGAGCCAGGAAAAAAAGCAATTTGGACAGACATTATCCACATCTGTAATTCATCTGCCTTGCTATATTAAGTCATTCACCTGTTAAAAACTAATTTACCAGTATATAGATGAATATGCTTAAAGGTTACACAGCTAAAAATAACACTGCCTCCAGCATTTTCTATACTGTGAAATATATAAATTACCCTTGTCAGTATGCTGCTATAAAAAGGCATTGGCTTGCATTTCTAGAAGCAGACATTTCAAAGTTCAGTCAGGGGTTACATTTTGCAAATACAGCTTAAATATATTTGCAGCATATATAAAGGTGCATGTTTTCTTTTTATAGTTAGTTTATTATTACCATTATTCAGCAAAAAAAGTTATCGGGCTCATCATATGTGAATCGTAGCACATGCCTAAGGCTAACAAAATTATAAGGGTTTTTTTCTTTTTCTTTTTTTCCCCTTAACTTAAAATTTTTTTGTAAGTGCTCTATGGCTGATCTAACTTAAACCTGAAAATTTGCTTTCTACAAAGGCACTGCCCAAACCTCCTCCTTCTTCCTCCAGAAGGGGGACTGGGCAGCTGCAGCTCCTTCTTCCTTCCCACCACCACCAAAGGCCCCAGCTGGAGCCTGCACCCCCATTCCTCCATAGCCCCTTGTTCCCCGTCCAGCTCCCGACCCCTCACAGCACGAGGGAGCCATTGCAATAGTCAGCCAGTGTCCATCCCCCACTGAGTCTCCACTCCAAGCTCTCTTGGGCAAGATGGGATGTGGTTTTATTCCATCTTCTCAAGCACCATGAATAAAACCCTTTGCAAAGCTTCACACGCACATCACAGCATCTGTGCTGCTGTTGCTACAGTCCTAGTAGGGCCTAACAGAATATTTATTGTTCGCCAGTATATACAAGATAGAAAAAATGCTCTTTGACTCTTGGGAGCCTGAGATGACTTTCACTGGCCTGAAAGAGACAAAAAAAAAGGTTTCCATCTCTAATTTGGATCTGGAAATCACTGAGATGTAGAGTTAACTCTACAGCTTTACGTCTCCAGTGGCCAGGACATCACCTTTTGGTGCCACTCAGCAAGGCCTTACTAGAAATGAGTGAAGTCATCTACATACAGCCACTATCTTACAGTTTCCTTCTGCTAATGAAAATGCAGCAGAAAAGCCAACATGGCAGAATGCCAGTTACATTAAATAGAAAATGTGCAGCTAGTAAACTTTTGTCCGTAAAAGAAGTTATCCGGAGGTCAAAGCAACAATGGAAAATTCAGTTCTAGTGTCAACACTATGCCAAGAATTGTCAGTAACAGAGAGGGTTTCTGCTCCAACCAAGCAGATGGAAATTATTCTATTGCACGGAGATAAAGCAGGACTCCCACCCAGGAGCCGACTGCACAACTACATCTCTCTGCCTGAGCCGAGCCATTCAACCACCCCCCATGCAAAGCAGCTTTCAGGGAGAAGGTTTGATACAGCAGCTATTTTTACTATTGGTCCCTATTTCTCTTGTCCAGAGATGCAAATGCAAGGACAATTCGTTTGGTGAAAAAACAAGAGACTTCCTTTGATAAACAGGATGTTGGTTTTCTTTGGAGTCACACTCACACCTGTTCCCTTTACGGCTGTGTAAACATCCTCAACTCCCCACAGATCCTTTTACATACTGTACACATAACGCATCTTCCTCTTGCTATAGTCATTGCTGGGCTTCAGTGGGAGCAGTTGGTGTGTCACTCAGAGTGCTCATGCTGTTAGCAGGGTACATTAATCACTCCTTATCTCCTTTACAGCGCTGCAGCAGAAAAGCACAAAGACAAATAGATGAATCCATTCACAAACATTACAAAGAAATACACAAGTTTTCCTTTTAGCAGAACAAATATTGAGAAGTGACCTGTCAAATCACAAGATCAGCTGGCATCCTGGTCTATAGTATTACTTCTATTTACTTTCTCTTGTCTTATCTAACTCGATTAACTTGAATTCAGGATATAAGCATACACTCATGTTTATCTTTCTGAGTATAGTACCACGACTGGAGTAAACCTCTGCTGGGGTGAAATTCCACTCAAGTCAATGGTATCCAGCCATGTTCCAACATGTGGGCTGGCTTATCTTTTGTTTTGACTATTTAGATCACACCTTAAGTGGTGCCATAGCTGCGCTGAAGTTCAGCACTGCCCACGCTGCCCTTTGGATGGAGGGTCTGGGTGCTCCAGCCTCTGCCTCCAGCAGGATGCTTTGGGATATTTCTGAGCAAGCAAGCAAGGAGCAGTGTTCACCTCTCCTTTTCCACTCTTCCTCAATCTTGTAGGTCCATGACCTTCGTCCATTTTTCTTTTTCATAGCTCCTTTCCTCTCTGTCTCCTCAGATTCATATGGGCTTTCAGTTGCTCACGTGCCCCTTTTCCCTTCCTTTGCACCCAAGGACCGTTCAATTCTGCAGGACAAGCCTTGACTGCTTTTTTTTTTTTTTAGAGAAATCTAACTGCAGCATGTCAGCAGAAGCAGACAGAGAGGAGATGCTAAGTTCTGATTTAAAGACAAAGTTTATGCATAGCAGTGAGGGCTTTGAACCCTGAGTCAGAAGGTTCCCCCAGCAGTGGAGGTATGGGAGTTTACACCAACTAAGACTTGGCTCTAAGCAAGGAAAAGTGCAAAACTATCAATCAGACAAAACATTCACTTTTAAATCAAAATGTTTAACACTTTACCAAATTGAAGAAATCTAGGCTGGCTTAGGGTTCCAGGCAGGAATACAAAGCTTTGATTTCCCATGCTTATTGCTTTTAAACCCAAAGCAGCAGCAGCTCATGAGCTGCAGTCAGCTTTTGGGTTTGGATCATCTAACTCTGAAGCATGAATGGTCAAGACGTAGCATATTTATGGACCTGGAACTTTTAGGCTTTGCATGTATCCAATTTATGAGCTAAAGAAAATTAAAAAAGATTAATATCTTTATTTCTTTAGTTACAGCACCATCTTTTTGGAAGCAGTTTGGCTGACAGAAGTTTACGGGGAGTTAGTTTCAGAGATGTAAATGCAAACCGTCATAGGGCTGTTATTGGAAAACAAATAGCCCTTTGTTAGCAGCAACCTGGAAATGAAGTAATGAAACAACACAGAGGTGTTCGATCTCTCTTCTAGACTTATTACACTTGTGATTCAGCTCTTAAATTTGGCGTAGCAATTTTCTTGTAAGATCAAACAGAGATCCAATATATGTAATAAACGACAGACTTTCTTAAAACATTTATCTTCTTAATAAACAAAAGATAGGGAGAGAGACAGGAAATCAATACATTCATTTTAGAAATAACATCAAGAACAATGATCTGAGGAAGAATAATAAGAGGAAACAGAGAAGATAAAGCACACTAGAGTAATTTTAGACAGAAAGACGACAATAACATTCTTCTAAACTAGCAGGGGAGCTACAGTAAGGGTGACCTGGGTAGCTAGAGGTTATAAATAGTATGGAACAACAGAGAACAAGAAATATCAGAACTTTTCAAACTGAGGAAGATGAAAGAAATGAAACTTTACAGTCCCATAAAGTTTTGCGTGCAGTAACTAATGCTTATGTGAGTTGGGCATTACTTTTTGCCTCAGAGTTTATGAGCGTCCCTGTCGCCACATGTCAGAGTTAGAAAGGTCAAGGCTTAAGAAAAACTTTAGCTAGTATCAGGGCTATTGGCACAAAGCGACAGGATAAGATCAGAGAACCTCTAATTGAGTATTTCTAGTGAGACTGAAGACATAAAGGCGCTGAAGAGCTTAGTTAAGACAGCTTTAAAAATGACTGTACAATAGAGGAAGATCTGAAACACAACAATATTTGAGGAAGGGGGAAAAAAAAGAAAAAAAATTAACTTAAGTCCCAAGCAAAAGAAGAAATATCTGTAGCAGTTAACTTTCCACAACTCTGGTTGCCTTGATGTTTAGAAATGACTGATGATGAGTTCTGTGACTAGCTTGTCTTTGAGAAGAACCAGTCCAGATTCTAATATGCTGTTGACCATTTAGGAACAGAGTTCATTTCACAGGGATTACTTTTTCTCTTCTTGAAAATATTTTACCAGATTGTAAAAGCATCCCTCTGTGCAGATTTCTTCTCCTACCCCATTCTCATTTACTTTAATCAAGCATTAAGTTAATAATATTTGCAGACATTTACTACTACCCTGCAATACACAAGGAAAAGTTATAAACAAGGCAAGAAGAAGAAAACAAGAAAAGAGAGAGAGATGCAGGAGGGGCAATGGGAACCAAAATAAAGACCACACTGTAATACTTCTTGTGGCTGAAGTCTTAGTTATTCCACTAGATGAACCTCAGGCAATCCCACCTCCCAATACACTTAATGACTTGCCCAAGTCAGCACCTGAATATTTCACTGAAATTCCAAATTAAAGCTTATGGAAAGCTATTTGTAGTAGTGACTGTAACCATCCAGTTTTCAGCTCTTTCATGGCTATTTCATTACTGTTTTCCAAAATGAGTCATTCTTACTTCAGACTCATTTTTGAAGAAGACAATACAATATGCAGAAATAATGCAATGTTTTCCTCCCTCCAGAAGTTCTCAATAATTTCCTTATTCCATTTCAGAAGACATTATAAACATGTATAATGATATTTGTGCTGCTTTGGGGTCATACCATCGGCTGCTTTTAATCAGCATAGTTCCAGTTCCGTTACCAGTTCCAATTAGTTCCTTCTCACTGAAATTAGTGGAATGATATAGACATACATTCAATTGAGATTTGGCCCAACTACATAAAATAAACTAATGCCTGTATCAAGAAATTATTTTTAAACAGTTGGAGAAACAGTAGTTCATTTAATTTTTTAGAAAAATCGAAGTATAGTTAGTATAAATAGGAAAAGCACTGAAAAAGAATCACATATGTGAATATAGTAAATTAAAGGGGCAGGCAGAACTCTTCTGGACCAGCTAGGAACTCTTAAAAATGCTTGTGAATCACTAGGCAGTTTCCTCCCCAAAATCCTTCTTTTCCCACAGAGCAGTGGAGGACAGAACATACACCTTTTGGATCAGCATGGTGTAGATCTGAGAGTTTGATACACATCAGTTTGAAATATTTTAATAAAGCAGGGTATATATTGTGGACATAAGGGGAGAGAAGAGGTAAAGGGAGTAGATGACAGTTTGCACTCTGGCTTTCTGTCCCCATTGAGTGCAGGACCCTCAAGAAGTAACTGGGGTGGAAGAATTTGATTTACTTGCCACTACAGCAGCTCCTCCAGCAGGTCCCCAGAGTACATAAAAGCCTCTTTTGGATTTTGACTAAGTGCTGCAAAATTAGCATCTTTACCTGGGCTCTGATGAATATAATAAGCAGAAAGGAGGCTTTACCAACATCCTCTTTTGAGAGGGAGGGGGTTTTGCCGAACTTCATGCTCCTAAATAAAAATTTCGATGTTTGGACTCGCTACCTAGCTTTCTTTTAAGATTAGTGAAGAGAAATAGACACTTCAAAGTTGTTTACTCTGCTTTAAACGGAAAGATGTTTAAAATAGAGCAGGCGAATGACAGTCCAGATGAGCCTATTTCTCTGCACTTAGTGCAGTGCCGGGCAAGCGGCTCAGTAACAGCACCTACACATCTAAAAGTGGGCGAGATAAATCCCACCTCCTTGTTTTTCAGTGGAGATAGTTGTGCAAAGGGCATGCCCCAAATTTAAGTTTTGTCACAGCCACAACTGGTATTCATTTATATGCCAAAAAGAGCGGCGGCCTCCCAGCTGTCCAAGAGGCATTCAGGAAAACTCATAAATCTGTCCCCACTGTGACCACCCAGAGAGCACAGACCTGCAGGATGCTCAACACAGGTCACTGCCAGACCATCATTTGCAACTCTTGATTAAAGAGTGTTCACAGCTATTTTTAAATCCTAGAAAACAGCCCTAACAAGGAAAGACAATTAAACTATACTATATTTGGAAACATACTTGCTGACAATGGATTTGGCTTCCCTTGCCTTTGCTCTTTTCTGACCTCAGCGATTCAGTATTTTATCCTGATCTTCAAACTAACAGACCAGGACCAGATGCATTTGATGCACATGTGATTTTTATGACTGATCTATTTAAATATACTGACAAATTCTTGTCTTAGTTCTCCTTTGCTTCTCCTCCTCCCTCTTCTCTCCTCCAGGCATGAAATAAAAATACCTCAACCAACTGAAAGGTCTATTAGATCTCATCATAAAAAGTCCAGTTAGAAACAACATTTGTCTGAGGCAAGATTTTGTAATCTGATCCTTTCTGCTGTGCTATAGGATTAACTGTCACACTGATTGAATGTAAAGAATATGAAATCTGAAAACTACAGAGGTTTTTTTCCTTATTTCTTTATCATCAGCTGGTGTATTATGTGACTGAAAGAAACAAAAAAACCTGCATTTTGGACAAGCCCATGACATTTCAGTGAAAACCAAACAGTGCCTGCTTTTTTGCCCAGAAATATATATCAGGTTTAGTTATTAAAATTTAAGAGAACCCAGAGCTTCCATTTCCAAAGTCATAACTTCAAAAGTGCTAAAGCTATTGTAGGTCAGTGGAGCTGATAGTCCCAGCAACCCTGTCTTAAAGTATCCACTGACAAATAATCTCCAATAAACAAGTTAATCAATAAATAATAAAATAATAAATAATAAACATAGCAGAGAACTTCAGTGAGTAGATCATCATTAGCCCTTCAGCCTCATTTAGAAAATAGTATTGAGAAGTTGTCATTTAACATCTACTAGTTTTAAACTTGACAGTTCAAGATTTCGATACATCCCACCACTGTATGTATTTTATATTTCAATAGCATTGGCATGAATTTAATAGATAAATAAAAAAATCCTTATTTTCCCTTTATGGATCACAGAAGATTTTACCGCACAGGAAAGAAATGTTAACTTTTGTCAGGTTTTCTGCACAAATCTAAGGATTTGGTGTAAAGCATAGGAAAACAAGTTACCAGCTGCACATAAATAAAGAGGCCAAAATCAGCCCTTTGAGGGAAAGGCTTCCTTGTTTACTATAAAAAGCCAAACAAGAAACAAAAGTTAGGTACATTTAAATTAGAAATAAGATGCATGTTTTCAATAACAAGTGCTGGCAACCATTGGAATAAATATTGAGAAGGAACAGTGAGCACTTTCTGCACATATTTCTTCAAGTTAAGACCAAAAGAACATCTGTGGCCTGGGAACAGGCTGGATCTGGATGCAGGAGAAAAGTATCTGACTGGTACAACAGTGAGATCCTGAAAGAATGTCTCAGAAGAAGAGGGTAAGGACAAAAAGAAACTTCTAAAAATATCCAAGAGGGGATTTGTTTGGTTTAAGTTGGTTACCTTAAGATCTGCAAGGTATGTCTGTCCAGCTGAGACTACTGGGAAGAATTTTGGTAGCAAGACTGAAAACGCAGAAGTTTGCAAAGCTGTGGAGACCTGCTCTCCTAACTAGCCAAACAGAATAGAGTCCTAGACTCACAGACCAGTGATATAGACATGAGACCCAGCTTCCTCTACCTAGTAATTCTTACTGAAGCTAAATTTGCATTGGAGAAACTGGGAGACTAGCTAGGGAAAATATAGAGGGAGCTGATCCACAGGGATCGGGTTGGTGTTACTTACTCAAGGCATGTTAATATTTACATTCACCTCCTACTGAGGTTAATCTGAATTTTCACAGTGGTTCCCAAAGAGCTAAATTAGTTTCTTAGGGAAGGACAGATACAGAAAACTGACTTACTCATTACTTCTTCTTGTCCTAAAGTAGCATCTCCGTGTCTACTTTTCAGCTATTTCAACCTTTTTTTTCAGGCTGAACCTGAAATGGTTGGGTTTGGATGAATGCCTGTGAAAGAAATACAAAGTCAACCTTTGTTTACGTGTTCTCGCATAGTTTTCAGTTGCTGCTAGTGTCTTCTACCCCACAACAATAAAAAGCTTTTGATTTCTTTATGGCAGAAAATTAATGATCCCTTTTATGGAAATGCATTTAGTAGCCTATGACATACTGAACACCCTCTATAAATATGTAAGATGCCAAGGAAGCGGTCACTTACTATTTGTAAACAAGCTGAACATTGGAGAGGTCCATGCTTGAGTATCTTGCTGTTTCACAGAACTGACAGTACAGTTAAACAAAAACCCACCAACGCTAAAAGCAAATTTCCAGTGCAGTTAAGTATTTTCCTACAGTTTATTTGACATTCATCAAGTATGTAGAGCAAACTCATGCTTGGGGACAGTAAAAAGAATATAGCAGGAAGATACTTCAAGGAGTTCTACGAAAAATGTTGCTCTGTAAGTGGACGAGCAGAGAGGGAGAGGGTGCAAGAGCTGCTCCCTCTGCAGGCACTGAGCTCCCTCTTGGCTCAGTGGGTGACAGCAGAACGCCCAGGGCTGGCAGCTGCTTGCAAACCACTGCACCCTGTGCTGACCCCAACACGCTCCCCACACAGCCCAGCACAATATGGTAACTCACTAGGGAAATTCTACAATAATTGAATCAATGCAAATGTTTCTTACCTTCAACCAAGTGCAGGAATTTAAAAAAAAAAAAATTAAAAATCACATTGTCATGTAAATAGAGGTCTCCTTGGAGTAGTATATAATTTGAAACCTGACAAATGTCATTTACTGTCATTGGCAGCAATCTATTCTCACGTAGTGTTTACCGTGTTTTGGTAGTCACCAGAAGATTGGCAGCATGATCCCTCATCTCAGTGCTCTCACCTAGAAATCGTAAATCTTATATTTCCTTATTGAATATATCATATAGGATCAATTACTAGTTTTATAGTATTTTCACCCTATCCTGTAAAAATATGATTCAAAACGAAATTACAAAACCCCCAAAACTTTACGGTAATATAGCATCTTTCTCTCTAGTCTCCAAATTTAAAGGAATGAGAGATTACTGCATGTTAGCAAAACAGAAAATGGAAATATACTGGGGCAAAGAGATTGCTGCTCCCAAGCAGGGACAAGATCAAGAAACCCAAGCTTTTCAAGAGAACCTCATTCTCGAAAGGATGAAGAACAGTTAAACTGAGAGTTTCATTTCCACATTCTGTGTTTGAGCAAAATATTTGAGGCACTCTGAACACAATCTCTGCAGATGCAAAGTTCATAGACGTGACTGTCTGCAGAAAATGTATTAAAAGGCCAGTTATATTTGCTCTTGCACATAAATGGAAATTATTCCCATATGTATTTACTGGGCTTCTTGACAGTGTTATGGAATAGATTTGGTCAGTCAGAAGATCATTCAGCGTGGTTCAGTGTATCATATGGTCTTCTCAGATCCATTGCAAAATGGGTAGATGTTTCTAGATGAAATATTTGAAGACACAGTGAATTTCTTCAAAGAACCTTGCTCAATCACTTCCAGCAGCCATCAGCAATCCCATCCTCACTGCAGCTCTGATCACTTCTCTTTTGTGTCAGATAAGTATGGAAGATAAAATTGTGTCAAATGACAGAATGTGTTTTTTATTTCAGCTGTTGTTGAGACAAAACCTGGTTAACCATTTAGATGCATTCATTGAATTTCACATGTTTTGATACTCACATAGAACAGCAAAATGCCTGCAGCACTGGAAGGATCAAGTGCTGTTTCAGGTTACTCAAAGGTATTCATTTGAAGAAGATATTTACGCAGGCAAGAAATCGGACACCTGGAAAAGCACTGCCCTTTCAAATTTTGGTTTTGTCATTTGGCTTAAAGTTTTAAATTATAATAATGAGGGTGAAATCCTTCTCTTAGTTGCCACAGACTTCAGCAGGATTAGAGAGGTGTAACAGAAGAGGATTTGTGCCACTTGCACACTCCTGGCAGTTATGCATTAAAGCATTCAGTAAACACATTACCTCCATCACACTGACTGATGACACCAAGTAAACCCAAGAAACTTCTGCACGTTTTTCTTCATCTGACCCTTAATGCAGCTTTGTATATAGTTCTCTTCCTGTGCTCAGATCTGATAGCAACTTAGTTTCCAAGGTGTTTCTTGAAGTAGGTTCAGCTATTCATGTCAAAGTATTTTAAGAATCTGTCTTTGATTTATTGTTGGAAGCAGCAAGACTGTTGAACCTTAAGGCCTTTGCACATTGTGAGAACACAGCAGGCTTTGAAAGCTTTGTCCACAGACCCCACAATAAGTATGACTCATGAAATGCTATTCTTTTCTCAGTGTGCAATAAAAAAAAATATTTATAGCATCATACAAACTATTAAGAAACTGTTTTTCTTTGAAGTTTAGGCATAGCAAGGGAACAATAATTTGGGTAAATTGTAGTATTTACAGTTTCTTTGAATTGGGGCCACACATCATATCTTGGCACAATATGTGGTTACAACGAAGGATCCCAATTTCCAAAAATAATTCTGACATTAAATTTGCTGAGGTCTAATATCTGATTGGTTTTGGCTCAGAAGTGACTTGAGCACCAAAGTAATTTTAAGAACATGAATAGTGGAACAGCTTCCTTGCCTTCAGGCTCTCATTCCCATGCCTCATGCTTGGTCTTTACATTTAACCTTAAATCCTGCAGCTCTAAAAAAAATTCTCTGTGTAGGATTTGTCAAGAGCTTTCAGCACAGACTCATCTGTTCCCACTAAAGTTTGTGGCAAGAGCTCTACAGCAGAGAGTTATAACAAGTTGTACGCTACATGACTGTTACTGCTGTTATCAGTTGTGCTCTGAGAACTTCAATCACACAAGAAATAGCTCATCAGCGTTCATTTTGGCCCAGACTGAAGAGATAAAAAAAGTCTTCCCAAAGATGACATTTGAGGCACAATCAGTTGTAACAAAGTGTTCTAGAATGACACTAGGTTTATGACAGCTCGTTCTTTTTAGTAAAAAATACCCTTTTTCTGACGCTGATTACAAGGAAGACCAGGAAGCATCATCTTACTGAAAAATGAGAGGAAATTGATTGTTTCACATGTAGCAATCAGAGGAGAAACGTATGTACAGTTCCAAATAATGTGGCACCTTGTAACTTGGGCTATAATATGCAGCCAAAAATTCATTAGTGTTTAAGGCCAGGATCAAACCTTTAAGTTTTAAACCTACTCTATTCAGGTTAAAGTCTGTTTCTCACGTGTATCCCAGTAACAATTTTCAGGTCTACTAATAGTAATTTAAAGACTCAACTGAAAAAAAAATCCTCAATATGCTCAAAAAGACCCCAACACAAGTGGGTGAATTGGAACATGGAAAGACTTATTCAGGAGCAGACACCATAAAATGGATGAGACACATGACAGAACAGAAGTGAAGAATCTTGTACAACCTTCTTTAGTACTGCCTTCATCTCACATGCTCTTGTGGAACACCTAAGATGACAGGAGCCTACAAGAGTAGACCCGCTACGAAAACAACACTAGTTCTACTCATGGTGCAAAAAGCAAGAGAACAGTATTCTTCTGCAACTGTTCATCCTGCAACACAACTTTAAAAAAAAAATAAAAAGAAGTAAAAGAATTTAGATGAAAGATGTTAAAATAGAGGAGTCATTTCATTTTTGTCTTCCCTGCCTTCCTGGCACTGTGTGAACCCATACAACATTCATAGACCCTGACAACAGGTTACCTTTCCCCTTATAAACAAAATATTTCTACAAGATTTTGTTTCCTATATTTTCATTCAGAGCAACAATATAGGAAACAAATGCAATAAAAAGCTGTTGCTAAAACATACGCTGAAACATGACCTGGGCTGAAGGAACAACTGTCGCACTTTGCACACAATTCAGAAGGGCATTTGGGTTCCTGCTGTCACCAGAAATTGTATTTTAATCACTACAGAACATGATATGCCCAAGATAAGCATGCAAGAGCTGCACAACAGCCAGTATTTTTCCTCAGGTCATGTCAGGCAAAAAGTACCATAGTTTCTTTTCTCTCTATCTGATTTTATGCCAACATGTACTCGGAAAGCTGTCGTCTGGCCTTTCTGTCCCTGTGATGTATTGCATCAATCTCCCAGTTCCCACAAGTTCATTTTTAAAGAGCTTCTGTTCATTTATGTCTGCCTCGTAAAAGATCTCTTGTGTTGTTTTTCTCCCCACCCCCTCCAAGATTAATAAACATTCTGCTAAGAAAAAGCTTTAGCATCAATCAGATTTCATAACTGATTAGACGGGAGATACTCTGGCTGCGTTTGCCATGGGCCTCTTTCAACTGTTTTTGCTTCTAAAATTAGCCTAGCTATTTCCTGAGAGAAGTCTCAGGGTAGAAGCAGAGACACCCACAACACAGTACATTTGAGCTGTGTCAGAAAGCATGCTGAAAAGCTGATCAGACAGCCCAAGAAAACTGAGAAACTGCCCACCTCCCTGCTGTCAGCAGGGGCCATGGGAGACCCACGCCACAAAACCCAACCTGGAGATCTGTATTTGAGAGACTGTACGTCTGAGGCAACACGGGGAAGTCAGAAACTGATGTCAAAAACAAAGCATCGCTCGTTAACTTCACCCCCTGTACAACCAGGGCTGCCGTTTTTATTTATGCCAGGACCCGTTCTCACTTGGTTTGCTGCTGAGGAGCCAACACACCACCTCTGCCAACAGCCAGACCTACGTTTCCCAGAAGTGCCCTAGGGGTAGCCCCAGGTGCAAAACTGCAGCCACCTGAAAGGCAAAGGTAGTAACTCATAAAAACGCTTCTTGTCCGCAAGCATAGAAAGATGCTCTACCCAATTTTTTTCAGAAGTTGTTGAATTCAGCCAATTTAGTCAGTTCTGTGAAATGCAGTAAATTTTGGAGGAAGGGACAAAAGTTCTGTTATCCACGTTGTAGGTAACATATCTACATCAGAACCTGTGCAGGCCCTATTTCTATGGGTTTACATCCTTCTGACAGAAGGAAAAAGATTGGACCTTGATAAAAATGAGTTACAGTTGCTTTTGCAAGACACATACATCTCCTCCATTTGCTCAGGTTTGCTTTCTCCTACTGGCC
This sequence comes from Tringa tobata, assembly GCA_033628505.1. Taxonomy (NCBI): domain Eukaryota; kingdom Metazoa; phylum Chordata; class Aves; order Charadriiformes; family Scolopacidae; genus Tringa; species Tringa tobata. Next base: position 141,590 of record JAHREE010150661.1, read on the forward strand.
AGTCCGTGTTATGAAATACGAGACAAACATTTGCTGCAGGTCACGGTGTGGTGAGTCTCACGCAAAAGATTTCACAGCAGACATTTCCTTTTAAAATGAGGAACTGACAAAACCATGTCCTGTTATGGACAGCTCTGAAAGGGCAGGCTGAGGATGGATATTTTTGAGTTAGATGCTATTTCTAATGACGACTCATTAGAAGAACAAGAATAAGACACTGACTGCTTTTGAAGGCCTGCTCTAGCAGTACTTAAAAAAAAAAGTAATCAAGTTGTAACAGAATGGGAGGTATGCCTAATATAAGTATATAGATTCTTTATCTAACATGTAGTGTATAAATAGAAAAGACCCTCGGTAATTGAATAAAGCCAGCATATGAAAGAAAAAAAAATTAGAAAAAAAAAAAAATCAGACATAGCCTAGGTTTCTAGGGAAATAATACTACAAATCCTGAGCGTCCCTTTGAAGTAGGATAACTTGGCAAAAATGTGAGTAATACCTTCAGTTTTTTTAGACAAGGTTTGGGATGAAAGGAAGAGGCACAAGGAGATCTCTTGGGTTTTAATTTGTTTCTTCTTTCTGACATCTTTATACCATAATTAGAAGATTAAGTTTTAACTTCCAGTATTTTTTTTAAGTTCAAAACTATGAATAGGAAAAGAAAAGGAAGCATCTCTGCAGTTCTGCCATTATCTCTATGCAACTGAGGTTTGATTTATGCAAATTAACACTGACATGAAAGCACATGTAACAGTCAAAAGTGGTCAGAAAAAATAAAAATCACTCACACCTACATATACAGGTAGAAATACGTAATAATCCCATTCATCCCAGAACTGCTTCTGCTCTTCTGTCTGAATTTGTTAACCCAAAGCAGCAGAGGAGGAAACAAAAACCAGCAACAAACATTAAAGTATTTTGCTTTCAGGAAACTCATTAGATTTTACTTCTGCAATTACAAAAATATATGGTAACTAGTACTGCTGCAAACTGATTTTACGTCACTGATCGCAGAAGCAATAAGCTAGCTAGTGCCAGCTGAGATTCTTGCATCCTATTGTTAACTTTTTTTTTTTGGCTTTATACTGTAGCTTTTTTACCGTATCTATTATAGCATAACTGGAACCTTTCAGAGGCTCCACTGCACCCTCGGCTAGAGTCTAATGATTGCTTTTGTATGTACCTATTCAAATTAAACTTTAAAAAGCAGTTTTTTTCACAATCTTCTTTTCAGAAAAGGGATTAAGTAATACTTCCAAATCAAAATGTTGTATATATTCATGACTCTGATAAATTTTTTCTGCTTTAAAAAAAAAAAAAAAAAAATCAGAAGTTTTCATAACAGCTTTTTGGCAGATACACTAAGGATTAAGTGAGCAAGAACCTCCATTTCAGCAATGACAGCCAAACTTCAGGCTCTCACAGCTAAACTGTCTGCTATCAGTCAACAACTCCAGGGTACGTGTTAGTGTGAAGTCCATGAATGGCATTTCAAACCTTTGTAGCTCTCTGTCTCCACAGGCAAACTTTACAAAAGGAATATTATTTTCCACAGGCAACTCTAACAAAATACCCCGAGCGCTATGCATACCAATACAAATAGGATATTACGCTTGAAATGTCACTAAAATATGTTATTTTCTCCAAAAGAGCTATGAAAAAAATGAAAGTTCTTCATGTTTTTTGGTCACACATGTGCCCAAACCCAGGATGGATGCAGAGAAACTTAATACAGTGACTGACAAGCGAGAACGTATTTCTGCAATAGTAGATGTCTTAACCTTGCTAGGAGACTACAGGCAAGCCTTTTGTTCTTTTTAATTTAAAAAAAAAAAAACACACAACCAGGATTGTTTTTAAAATAAAAAAATCCCAAACATACAGAGAAAATTGCAAAAAACAAAAAACCTCAGAAAGTCATTAGTTGCAAATCTTGAAGCAAAATGGGATGGTGCTACAGGTCTTTTCAGTCCTGCTAACAATTTAAACAGTGTTTTAACTATAGACACAACTGCCCTCTTTAACAATTAGTAACTGCCAAGTACTTGAAGAAAGATAAAGATGCAAACAAAATGGATCATAAGAGAACTGACGCAACTGAACATAAGCGCAAACTTCCTCATTTAATGAATTTCCAAAATGTATAATAGTGATTTCCATCTAATTGAGTTAATATTAACTTCTAGGAGCTTGTGATAATTTAATATACACTCTTAGTCAAGATAAAACTTAAGCCTTCTCTACACCAGGACTATTGCCAGTGACTCATTTATTATGATTTGCTTGAATTGTATTAAAATACTAGTTTTTCTTTGCATGCTGAAAGCCAAATCATGTTAGACTCTGTAAATTATAAACCAATTATAAACATTGTTCAGCCTCATCTAGCCTACTTGGACCTCCTGCTAAAGGAGTCAGTGCAGAATAGGCAAATTCCACATGCTACAGGAGGGCTTTATAGCAACTGGGTAATAAAATATCAAGCCAAGAAGCCAGCAGAGACTGAGCAGTAGTTGAGCGTAGCCCCTGCATTACACACATCCAGTCATTTGTTGACATGCTGTGCACATTGATTGTCCTCACTGCTGTTAATATAGAGGTGCAGCTCCAAAAGTAACACATCAGGTAAAATACGTGTTGACAAAGAAGATAATGCTAAGTGGCTGAAGGCAAGGATTTTCACAGAAGCCCTTGGCATCCAACTCCATTAAAGAAGCTGAGGATTTAAGTCTGTATCTTCTAGTCAGATGCTTCTAAACTCCAGTAAAGTGCTGGAGTTCACGCTTTTCTTTTAAAGAGGCGCAGAGGAAAAGAGCAGTGATAGTGCTTACCTGCTCCATAACCCCCTCATGGTTAAGGCATTCCCCAAGGAAGAAAGCAGAAATCCTCTCGTTTTCTCGAGGCCACTGTCTGTAGCATAACAGGAGAGGCAGATGTACCTCAATCTAGATAAAGTCAGAAAATAAGAATACAATGAAAACCCAGAAACACTCTCCACTCTGGTAAGTAGCAAAGAGCTTTCTACATCAATCTCTACTGGGTACTTTTCCCACATTTTTTACTCCAATTAACCATAACAAATTACAGCCATCCTGTAGCTAACTTAGGCTATGTAAATACAGCCTGAAAACATGGAGAACAAACAGCTAAAGAGGATCCTATGCTATCAGCTCTGTTCTCTCAGAGTTTAGGACAAAAATATTCATCAAGAACAGGGTATTCTGAAGGTACCTGTAAAACAGAAGTGGCTCCACTACAGAAGAATATCCAGACTTGGTGCTCCCCCTGTCTGGCTTAGGCAGAAAGGAGAGCCATCTCTGCAGCAAGCTGATCCTCCCAAGTTCCTGAAATGCGTTATCTTTGGAAAATAAGATACCCCAGCTGACTATTTCCTCCTCCATCAATGTCACAAGCCTTTCTGGACATGTCATTAAGCCTGTGATGTGGCCTAAAAGACAAAAAGAATCAGTCAGTAAGACTAGCTGTCATCTATCAACACTCATTGTAGCTTCCAAAGAAAGGCATGTCCAAACTTGACTTGGTTTTACACACTAAATCCTTGAGATACAAGAAGAGTTGGACTGTTTGGTAAATCCAGAGGTAGTTTTAACAGCACACCAAATGCAAATACAAACCTAAATAGTGTTCATGCTTCATTAGCTCTGCATGTACTAACCTTGTATGGGGTACACCACACATTTAAAAGTAAAAATATGCCTTAATACTTTCAATATTTCCAAAGTCCATTGAGAACACTAGACAAAGAGACCAAACTAACATTTAAAAAAAGATGGTTGTCTTGAAATTTTGTAATGTCAAAGTAGCCTTTGAATCTAAAATATTACTCAACTTTGTTTTTCTTCAATGCCCTTCTATCATGAACTTGTAAAATTGTTTTATTAAGGAATTAAAAGAATAACAAAGAATAAAGATAAGTTTAGGTAAAAATGAAGAACAGGAACAGTACATAGAAGATTTTTTTACTTTAATAATTCAATACATGGTTTGGCAGGAAGAAATGATGACCTCAAACACTAAGGGTTTACCAAGTTTGTAAATACACAAGAACAGTAAAGCATAAACCCTCTTATAAATAATGGACTAAAGCCCAGTCTAAATTAAACATCTCATTTTTAAATCATCATTCAGAGCTGTTCTGAACTTAGTTTTACTTACAGTGTGAAAGAAAACATTGGAGTTATTTCTTACCTGCTGCAGTTAGACACTAGGATCTCATATTTGAAAACTGTTTAGAAATACAGCAAGTATTTCAAGTATTTCAGTACTCAAAGACAGTGAGCTAATCAACTACATAAATTATATATGCAGGCATGAGTCTTCCTGCATGTCTACATGAATTATTTATGTAAGAAATCTAACTTTCTTAAGATTCTTCACGTGCACACAAATATTTACAGAACTGGGAATCAGTCAAATGCTGGAAAAGAAAATATTCTTACACTAAAAATATTTTCAAATACATTTTGACAACATCTAAAAGAGTTGTGATGCTCTCGAGCTCCACTGTTTATCATGACATCATCACAAGAAAGAGAAGGATAATTAAGAACTTCCTTATGTTATGTACAAGATCTAAGTCCAAAACTATATAAACCATAACCAATTAACATGGCTCATCTTTAAAAAAACATCTAGACCTGCTCAATGAAAAATAACAATTTCTGAGACATTAATGTTAATGAAAATTGATGTGAGAGCTGTAAGAACAATAAACAATTCTTGCTTCCTCACAACACAAAGAAACAGGGTCCTCTTCACTTCTCTTGCTCCTGCATCCAACCAAAGCATATTTTGAAGTGTTGCTCCCACCTTCATTACAGACTCACAAATCACTGGCCCAGATTTCTGAGAACAAAAGTCTCAGGACATTTTCTTTGATGGTATTATCGAACTTGCTTATCTCTTGTATATCTAATTGCGCTCATTTGTTTTGGAGAGAACTATGGCAGAAAGTATGATGCAATTATCCTGATGCAAATACTGCATGAGCATTACCACAATACAGCTCCATCTAACATGAAAAACAAGTAGCTCTAGCATTATATAAATTCTTGCCCTTCTCATTATTTCTTTTTAAGTCCCTTCCACTTGTGCAGAAGATGCCAAACAGTTGTCTGTGTGATAGAAAAGGTGACTTTTCTGGTTTTTCCAGTCTGAGTACTCTTTATTGGTATTGAGCTCCATTTTTCAGCTCTTTGTCTTCAGTTTTCCATAAACTCTCCAAGTAGTTTCAATTCCAGGGTCATGTTGTATACAATCATTGCTAACTTTCCCTCAAGACAAGAGAGCATCCAATTTCTGTGGTGCACTCAACCCTTTGAATTACACCTGGCTTCCTCTCGGGTGGCCACAGCTTTTACCATTTTTGGTATCCTGAGTCTATGTCAAGCTCTAGGCACAGTTAGTCAGACTTATTGTTAAGTAATCCAGACAATACTGTTAATAGGTTTTTTGGTTGCTTCAAACTGTTAGCAGACGGCACAGCATGCAGCTTTGAGTGAGTCATGAAATATAGAAAGGATAACAATCTACTGGAAGTGCCTCATCCCACTTCAAAGCATTGAACCAAAATTCCAGCTGCATAGGATTTGGACACTGCTGCATCATTTTCAGGGAAAACAACAAGTTTCTTCTCCCCCCTCCTCGTTTCCCTCACACAAACACTGTTAGGGGTCAGGCCTCCAAAGCAAGCCATAGATTACCAGTGTCCTATATTGAATAAATAAAAAAAATATTTCTGAAATGATCAATCAAAGATTCTCTTCTGGCTTTCTATTTTGTATTTCTACTTTACTATAAAATTACATGTTTATAAAATATTTTATAAACAACACAAAACACCATTGGCAGTTCAAAACTAATTTAGGAACTGACAAAGCAAGAAAGAAAAACATGATATTAGATTTTCCCATATACTGAAGGGGTTTGAGCAGGTAAAGGAGATGAGATACACAAAGAAGGGACATCTATGTAACATACTACTCAGATTAAGCTATTAGAAATTGAACTTGAATGTTTTGTCATCGGGACAGTTCCTTCATAAAAGTTACTGAAGATTGCTTTCACATTAAAATGTGATTGCATCTTGGGATTGCTAGCTGGGAAGAAGGCAGAAGCCAGTAAAAGCAACATCTGCAGTATAGTGGGAGCACTGAACAGTCTCTCTAGAGTCACTGAATCTGATTGAGTTGAAGCATGAGAAGTATGACTCCAAGTGAAGGAAGAGGAAAAAAAAAATAAATCGAATTTTAGAAGCACATTAAGCTCCAGAGGGCTAGAATGACTGTGATTGCTATGAAAAACAGCTAACACAGAAGCAGGAATTAAAATATTAAGCTAAGAATCAGACAACAGTGCTGTCAGAAAGCAATGCTAATATAATTATACACATAAACCCCGCAAATACCTGAGAAGTCTTTGACACCCTATTTGATAAGCACAGATTTAATTATTTTTTTTTTTTAAATTTGATTTAAAAACCACCAAGTTCTGGACATAGCTGTGATTTTGATGGAACTCAGTATGTTTTCGTTTGATCCAGTTCAATGCAGGAGGCTGTTGTGCACAGTACAGAGCAGTACACAGACAGGGAGCAGCGAGGGCAGGCTGGTCTACCTGGAAGGATGAGCTGGGCTACCAGGGAGGGAGGCAGGCAGAGCAGTGCCCTCACCAACAGCAGTGCAGTCCCACCATACCTGGCCAAAGCAAGCAGAGCAAGTCCAGTGATGGGAGCCAGCTCAGGCAGAGGCCAGGTCTTCAGAGAGGATAAGAGGAAGGTCCAAGGTCAAGCCAAGAAGCTGAACCAGCAGGTAATGGTCAGGATCAGATCTGCAGACAGTAAGCAGGGTCAGGCACAAGCAGTGATCACCAGGGAAGTCCATGGCAAAAAGGCAGGTCTGAAGTCAAGCCAGAAAGTCGAGTCTGTGGGTCAGAGCAAAGTTCTGGATTAATGGGGTAAGCAGCCAGGCATGGCTGTAAGGCAGGGACCTTAAACATAGCAATGGGAGGGAGAAGGAAGGTGGGGATGCACTTGGGGTTCTGGCAATGTGTTTTCTCAAGCCAAAACAGCACGATCCATTTATTCTGGATCATGTATTAAATGCAAGATGTTCAGCAACCTTTGAAACTTCAAGCCTACCATTAAAGCAGAAATACAGGATGGGGTGGGAAGAAGGGGGGAATGTATCCTTTAAGCATGGAACATAGACACAGTGTTTTCCCCTCTTCATCTGTCATATTTTCCGTGTTTGTCGTTCACTACATACACCTAAATTAATGCAAGTCAAATGCATTAATTTATGTAGTGAAACGATCTCAAAGGGAAAATATATTCTTAAGTTAAAGACTAAAATTCTACACTCAAACTTTGTTCCTTTAACCTTTTTCTTCTCAGTTATAAGATACAATTTTCAAATAACTTTGGTTATAAAGTTTGCATTTGCAAATACGTTTCTTATCCAGAATACTTCCTACAATCATACAACTTTTGAGGAAAAAGGAAGAATTTGTCACACTACAAGTAAATTGAAATTCAGTTGCAATCATATCTTTCCTTTAAATTGCTCTTAATTACTTGCTTTAGTACTTTTCCTTGCTTTAATTAATCAAACTTGTGGATGACATCTCTGGCATGCGAAGCATTAAACATTCATTCTAACCAGGAATTTATAATGAAATTCTTATGGGAACTTTCACGAACAACTGGAATACCTTCAGTTAAGCAACTACTGAACAGATTCTCCAGGCAGAACCAAATCTCCTGGTTATTTTTATTGGACATCTCTTTGCTTTTTGCAATGGGAAGAAGATCACTTTATGTTTAATCAATGATTTATTATGATTCACAAGATGTGAATCAGCTTTAGTGGAAAATGAATCATACTGCAGCAGCATCTATTGCTACTTCCTCAGGCTAAATTTTTTGCTGTTTATGGAATTCACTGATGTCTTTATTGTTGTGTCTGACCCTCACATGTTTCAAACATACTAAGAGGTTTAGATTCTTCATTACCTAACATCATGAACTTAACAGAAACAATTGCAGCAAACGCCAACAGAATTAACTTCCTCAAACGAACTCCAAGTTATTCACGTAACAGCATACTTCAGATAGGGAACCATTTGACATAAAACTAAAGAATGAATTTTTAAGAGAGTCAAAGCTAAAGGCCAGGTTCAACATTCCCTAGGCTCAAATCCATGTTATAAGATACTCAACATTGTGGAAAAATGCAAAATAAGGTATTACAAAGAGGCTGTATACATTGAAAAGCTACTCAAAGAAACAGCATAGTGGAATGTGAACAGGTCTAACTACATCCAAAGACACACCAGGATTCCTATACTATGCTTTCCTGTACTGAAAAATTACTATCACAGGGATTAGCATTTTTAAATTTTATACAAATCAGTCAAATTTATTGCATAGATCTTCTGTTTACTATCAACAAAAAGATTGCCTAAGCCAAATATTTGCCTCAAATATTTCAGGAAATTCAGACATAAGATCTCATATAAATATATATACACAGCTGAAAAGCCCACATGGTTATTTTAACATGCCATATATGGAATTGAAGGGTCACCCTAGCAACTCTAAAGAGCAGCAAGCCTCCTTTGACCCAAAACACCCTACAGCCAAAGACTCCACTTGCAACTTTACATTTAGATTGCCATGTAATTACTAATCATCTCCTGATCACTGAAGGAAATACCTTTCATTCAAGTTTTTCCCCTTCTTCTGGGAAAAGAAAAAAACCCAAAGAAACAGTTAACAATTTCTGTATCTATTGTCTCTTAGGCCTTCCCAGTATTATTCCCAACTTGGTTTTACCACCTTATTCTAGATCTCCCTCACTCTCCTTTGCCAGAGCCAAGAAACGCTATAAAACTTTTCGATGTTTCTTCCTTTTTTTTTTTCTCCAAGGTGAACTCTGAGGCAGAGAGAGTGAGAGACATTTCTCAAGAGTCTTTGGACAAAATACCAAGCTATAATGCTGGATATCACGAGATCTAGCAAGACTACTCCACAGCGAGACTACTCCAGCACTTCCAAGTACATGCTGGAAATCTGCTGTACTGGCATTTGGTGTACCAGCTGTTTCCACAAAGGGGAGATAATTTCAGTAAGAATAATTTATCTTTCCAGAAACAGGAATTTCTCTGTTTTCATACGAGGGCATCTAAGTTCCTGTACTCATCCCTGCATGCACACGTATTCTCATTTATTTTCTCTTTGAACTAATAAGCAATTTCATGCTTCAAGGTACGACTGGTGAACTTCAAAAAGTCTTAATCACTGAACAGAATCCAAATTGTCTTAAAGGGAACCAAAATCAGTCCTGTATTAATTGTAAAATAAGTTCTTACCAAGTATGGATTATAAGGGCACAGACAGTTTCAAGATCTTAACAGTAAGTCCTTGACCCTTCAAGGTACGCAGGTAGTGGGAGAGATCTTTTCTTCAGAGTATAATGAAAATTTTCAGGCATTTTACAACATCCGTAGGTAACCACTACTCTACCCATCAGCTGAAGACAAGCACTATAGAGGACTAACTAAGTCAGTAAGCAAAACCCATCTTTTTTCCCGACTTGTGAATACGCTTGTCCAAGTTCTACTCTGTGAAGTCAGTGTATTCAGTTCTTTGGTTTGTTTGCTTTTATAGGTTCACTAAACTGGATGATGCGTCAGAGACGAAGCTGCACAGACGTCCTTTCCCCCAGTGTTTTTTCCACGGCACATGTAATACCTTACAGAGACATACAGATGAGTTCTGGATAATGAGTATCAGGTATCTGGGATCGCATAATCCTACTGTCCTTATCTCTCCATTTCTCAGCAGAGTGTGAAAACTTCCCTAAAACAAGCTCTCTCTTTATCATCTGTCAGGCAGGCAAGAAGAAGTTTTCCCGCTAGTATGTAGACAAGACTTAACATAAGTATGTACTTATGTTAAGTAATAGTCTCTACCAGTTCCTGTTGAGTGGGACAGTAATGTCTGTCTCACTTCCATGTACCAATATTTAATTCTAATGATTTTTTTTCCTTCATGTAATCAAGAAGGTAAAGCAGTGAGACAGAAATAGAAAACTCAGTACATCCCTCACTCTCCTTTTACGTTTTACCAGATAGTTGGAAATGACCTTACATGAAGAAAAAAAAAAAAAAAAGGTCAAAGGGAAAACTGATACATCACCTAATGCTGGTACCTTCTGACAGTATAAATATTCTCTGAACTGAGAAACCAATGGTTTGGAGAAAGACAGGAGTCACTGTAAAAATACTGCTTTTTCCCTCACTGCAGCTCCAAATTAAAAGATGATACATATAAACATAAATGCTTTCATCATCCCCAGGGCTATCATAACAACCTACATTTCTCTTTTCCCTCCATTACTAGAGCATTTCCAGGATTAAAGTCACAGTCCATTTGGCTTGTTGCACCTTTCAGATATATACAGTTCCTAAAACATGTACTGGAAGATGCTTCATCACTTTAGACAGCAAATCCCTGCTCTCATATTAAGTGAGTGGGGATATGGAGCTGGAGGTCAGGGTGATATTGAAAAGATGGCACAAAAGAAAAATAAAATTTAGTTGGCTGAAGAATCTTCACTTTTAAATCTCTTCTTTTTCCCCTTAAAACCAAACTGCATTTTCAACAGTAATCTAGGAATCTGTAGTCATGTTTAGATCACCTCTTAGTACTACCAGATTTAGACTTCAAAGTAAACACGGGGCACAAAACTTCCTGAAATGCTTTGTAGATTTCTAAGTGATTGGGTAATGACCAAAGCATTACTGGAAAAATAAGAAGTGGAATAAGACAGACATGCGACAAGAAAAAGCCCATAATACTCTCTTCCCCTCCTGCCAAACAATTTTTCTATTGAGAAACAAAATTCGGAAGCATGCTTTATTTTTTGAAACACACCACACGGTAACCACAATGAGTCAAGTCACATGTGTCTGGACTGTTCAGAAGGTTAAATACTATCAGCAGAATTATGCACGCATATTTCCAATTTATTTCCTTAAGACTTACTCTTTGCTTTTCCATGAACTTTAAAAGCACAATAGCTTAATAATATTTGAGTAGACTTGACAAAGAACATTGCATCACAAACTGGTCTTACATAGTACAATATCATCTATTAAGGACAAGGAAATCTGACTTGTTACTCTGAAAACCATTTTTCAGCATTTGCTGAAATTCACATACACACTTGTGCACACACTTGCAGAAAATATTTCAAATAAGAGGTGCTACTGGATGTTCAAGACAAATTATTTTTATGAGAAATTTCTTAGTTATTTCATGTTATCTTATTTAAATTGGGATACAGCAAGTATCTTGGTACCAGACTGCCATCAATAACATTAGCAGAAATTAATAAAAATATTTGCTTAAAAGCACATTTTATTTTTCTTTCACTGAACTGTAAATATCAGATACTGATAAAGTTGCAGATGATTGCTTAGTTATTGCCAGAAGTAACCCTAGCAATTAGCAATGCGTATAGTTAAAAATAGAAGTCAAATATTAACATAATCTCCAATTGATGTAACTAAAGCATAAACAAACTGTACAAAATATGAAAAATACTTGCTTATCACGGCAAAGCATGTAACTAGACTTGCAAAGTGCCTTCAATATACTAAACTCTATTAGATCTTATTAATAAAGGGAAGTGACATTATCCAAATCAGACAAACAGGCTCCATGGCTAAACTTTTTTTTTGCAGCCTTTGAGGCTATTACATATAACAGAGACATCTACCTCAATTTCACTTAAGCTTGTAACTCTGTGGGAACAACTCTGTACTATCACCACTTTCACTAAAGAAGAGATATCTAGAACACAAAAGTTTGAGAATCTTAGCAAAACTTACTATGAGCTATGTTGCCATTTTTGATCTTAAGGAATAAAAATACACTAAATGAAAAAAAAACCCAAACTCCACTGCATACAGATGACTGATTTAAATATCCCTATCAGGTGTTTACCAAAAAAAAAGATAACTATAACATATAAACATAACTATTTCCTCCACAGCTGTTTCTCTAAGAATGCATTTCAATTTACATTTTATTTCATGAAAATGCTCAGGGACCTCAGAGAAAAGTCTGTATTTTGTAATCCCCGCTCAGTTCCCACCTCAGAAATACATAAACTTTAAGAGAAAGAAGTTTCACTAGCAAGGCACAAAGTGATCAAACTCATACATCTTTAACAATCTAATTTTGACTGACTTCTGTGTTGTTTGTTTTTTTTTTTTTTAACATCGCCTACCTTTTTTTTCTCCTCCTAGTGTCTGTAACATACTTCCACTATTAATAAAACTTTTGTTGCTATAATTATTCAAACTTTTCTGAGCACTCTGTGAGGATTTACAATGGATACAGCCTCTTAGAGTAGCAAACCATACTAAAATGCTTTTGTGGGAACACCAGGATTCTTTCACAAAGGTATTTAGTGAACACAGGCTATGAACTCGACACTTCTTCACTGACGTTCCCTATTACACTTTTGAGGTGGAAAACAAATAAAGAAGTTGATCGAGGTTCTAACAAGTACTCTCTGTTGGGTATATTTATTTTACTCTAGGGGTAACTGCCTTGCCAGTTTGATGCAGCTTAGCCATCCTACTTAGACCCACTCGTTTTGAAGGGACTTCTTCACATACAAGACTCAAAAAGCAGTCTGACAGTATGTGCTTCAGCATCAACTCTAACTCTTCCATAGACCTCCTTGCCTTCGAGCTATTCAGGCTAATTAAGCAAGCGCTATTTTCATTGAGTAGTGGAATGAAGAATTTCAGCTCTCAAGACAGGATTGAAGAAGTACTTCTAACTCTGAAGACAACTGAAACAATCTGGTGTTCATCAGAAGCTGGAATGCTGCCTTACAAATCCAGTAAGATAGGATGCTACCACTGCCAGACTAAAACAGGCTTTAATTAGAAAGAGGTTGATCAGCCACTTACCAGCAGAAACACACAACAGGACGGAGTTTAAGACGAAACGTGAAAGGTTCCACACAAGGCTTTGGAAATGCCTAGAATGTTTCCCTCCAAACCCAGCAGTAAGCCAACTTTTAAAGAAGCTACGGGATAATCAACTGAAAAGATTTCAGCCATCAAAGAAGTAGTTTGAGGGATGTGTAAGAATTACTTCACTTCTTTACATTCATCAGGTCTAATCACAGAAACCGCGTAAGAGTTAACATGAAACTGTGGTTTCCTTATATGATGTTGGGATAAAAGAGCCAGTCCATGCTGTAAGATCACACCTGAAGTCTGACAAACATGACATACGCTAACACATGCCATGTCTTCAACAGGTAAATATTGCTATTCATCACACTGGTAAGTACTCTATCACTGGCTAAAGAGGCAGGATTTTTGTTTTCTGGTGAGTATAACCTGAGAGCAATAGGTGATTTGGTAGTTTGAAGTTTTGTGATAATTACTTGGTCAGGGAACAAGAGAGAGTACCTCAAAGCTCACAACCAGTGCTGCTGAGAACTGCTTTTTCTCAGCCAGTCATCCAGAAATAAATAGAGATCTGTGGTTTCTCTGGACCATAGTACACAAACCATGGCAAATGCTCCTAAGGCTCCGGTTCATGATCTAATGTGATCTAACGTAATTTTTCATGTATATTTTTCCCTTAGCCTGTAACAAATGCAAGATAACACACTTTTACAACTTCCCTTAACAACGACAAATGCAATTATGTTTAAAGATTTCATTACTGTCTGCAGGTAAAACACCAACTTGAACTTACCACGTTGTCAGTTGTACAAAACTTCTTACAAGGCAAGAACATTTCAAACAGCTCCTTCACTTGCTGATAATCACCCATTTTATTTAGTGCTACGAAAAACTGCCTAAGCCAAGAGAAGATATTAAGAGAAAAATACTTTTACAAATCTTAGGGATAAAAAAACTACTTGTCTTAGTCCCATACAGTTAAAGTAAATTCGAAGGAAAGGGTGATTACATAGTGTGTATTTTTCTACTTTCAATTTCCATTTTTGTAGCTTTCATAACCTCACTGTCCTTTGGAATATATACCACTATTGCAACTAAAATAAATTAAAAACATTTTATGTTACCTGTTGTTTATTCACTTTTAAGAGTATTACCAACGCTGCAGATTTAACTAAGTCACTGGGACCAAAAGTTTTGTAAAGATAAGGACTTCTAGCACTTTAATCCTGGAAACTCAAGGATAAATCCATTGTTAGCTAATCAATGACCTTGCAAGGTAGCAAGGTAACACACACGGCATAAGTTGTGGGAGGGAAAAGAAGGATAACTTCCTACAGGAACAGTTTTGAGGAAACAGAGGATTTATGAACACTGTCTTAAAATGCAGCTTAGAAACATGACTGACAAATTCAAAATATTATTAAAGATTCCTTGAAAGTTAAAGTCAATTTCAGAAAACACTCCAGAAAAGACATTAAAAAGAATTTTGTACAAGTGAATAGAATATACATTTACCATCTCCAAGTGATTTTTTTTTTCTACAGTTATTTCTTTGTGTGTCGGGGTGAGGGGGAGATCTTTTTCCTCTTATCTTTTCATGGATAAATAAAAATTTCTCTATCACAACAAGTCAACTCAAGTCATTAAGCATTCACTTTCTTGAGTGACCCTGTTTTTATTGATTACATTCAATAAATCGTACAGAAGTACCCACAGACTCCATATCCTCCATTTTCCACTTCTACAGCTTTATGAGAATAAATCTGCTATTCGATCTGACATTTAAGAAGCTGATATGCATATGTACAGATAGCACAACCATTTTCCCTGCAATACCCATTTATTAAAAGCAATGTCATGAACTTTGAAGAAAGCCCAGATCAGCTCATTTGCACTACTAAATGAAACAGCCAGTAAAGAATTATTTCCATTAAAGTTTTAGATGTTGCAATTCAAATGGAAGAAATGGCAGTAATGGGTCATTTTCATGAACAGATGTAAACAAGTAAAACACCTTTTCTAAAGGTACAAAAACACTGGCCTTGCATATGCCTCCCAATTCCTATTTTTCAAAATCTCCATCACAAATCTTTCACAGAGCAGAAGACTGCGTCACCAGTACCACAACCATCTGGATCCAATCTTTCCTCTAATACTTTTCTCAGAGGTAACAAACTCTTCTGGTGCAAGTTCATTCTGACTTTTCTGTGACCAAAATAAGTTTTATTTGCAGTAATACATTGGGGAAAAGAAATATTTTTCTCTGAAGCAAACAATGAGCCTAATGGTATGTCTCACTTCTTTCTTCTCACCCTCTTAGCCAAACCCCAGGCTACTGCATTTTAATGTGTCTTTGGGCAACTATTCACTCATAAATCAAAACACTGTTGAACATGCAAGCTTGTATTTTACATTTTTATCTGTATACCAAATTTACAAAATATACACATTACCCAGTGAATGAAGAAATCGGGCTACAGCAGGATTCTTAAGTTTTTATGTACTATATTAAGACTGGCAGCCAGAGAACAACAGTGTGAGATCACACTGAAGGTTTACACTGGGATTCCATATTAAACGTTTAGCAAATGGGAGAAACACTGACCTCTTCTGGGCAACAGGAAACAGCAGCCATATGGTGGAATTCTTCATAGAAACTGAACTGATTGTTTATTCTCATTATACCCAAATTTCAATTCTGACAGCTACGCCACACCATATGTTTATACCAGCAGAAAGCAGCAGCCCTTGAAATAAATCAAAACACAAAGCTTTCACCATTATTTTTTTCACTCACATCTGATTAACAAATTTTGTTAAAATTTTACCTTTGCATCCATCCTTTTTTATTTCTCAGATCCAGAAAGTCTGCCTGCAATAAAAGTTGTTCAAAATTCTAAAAAAATTGCTATAAAAATTTGTTGACAATTGTAAAAATAATTTGCTGCTTTAGCAAAATTCCTTGTCTTGTCCAAGCATGCAAATAAAAGGAGAATGGAAAGACTTCAGTAGAATTTAAGTTGACATCTATTATGGACAAAATTCTCCAAGAACGTCAGGGTGCAGCAGGCATCATCAGGCTACCACTTAAAAAGACAGACAAATCTTATATTTAAGAATATGAACCCCCCCAAACAACAATGTCCCTTCCTTCTAATCCAAATTTAAAATCACAAGGCTGATGATCTCCAGTACATATCCAAATCATCTTATCCAATAAGAAAATACCACAGAAGAAATTTTGCCAAAATAAAA
Source organism: Tringa tobata (assembly GCA_033628505.1). NCBI lineage: Eukaryota > Metazoa > Chordata > Aves > Charadriiformes > Scolopacidae > Tringa > Tringa tobata. Next base: position 157,865 of record JAHREE010150661.1, read on the forward strand.
ATGGGAATATTTATTATCTTTTCTACTAAAGCAATGCTGATCTTTTGAGATTATACATTGGTCTTCGCACATGTTTCTACAGCTAAATTTATACTTCTCAATTTTGTAGAAAAATTAGACACATACTTCATAAAAACAAAGATACAGGGCATGTCACTGAACAATTGGATAGCATTACAATTGTTAGTAGGGATGAGCAAAGAAAGCTCATGCTTATACTGAAACTCTGGCATTTGTATCATTATCATATATTCAAGTGGGACAAAACGGATATATTTTCCTTGCACATTTTTAGGTTCACCTCCCAAGCTTTCAAAAATCAGATGGACTGTTAAATACTGAATTTGACAAGAGAACCTAAACATTATTTAGCAGTACTACATGCACAAGATGCAGGTGAAGGAAGAAAATTAGACCTGTGCATACAGTACAAGACAAACTGTTACAATTGTCAAACGTGCGCTGGACAAAATTTAAAGTTTATGAAAAGTTTTATTCGTTGTCATGAAAATAGTTTCAGAAGCACATAATTGTATGTATTTTGCAAAGCCATCTTCACTTGGCCTCCTGAACTTTCTTGGCATTCTGTTTTTCTTTCGCCTAGAAAACAAAGGGAGATGACATTAAGCTCTGATAAGACAAAGATCTTCTTTCTGGAGCTCTGAACGATTACTCATTACATTTTTGAACAATCAACAAAATTTGCTGTGGAAAGAGACATTTTAAATGTAAATTTAGACTCTTCAAAAGTACCCTACTATTATTTTACTAGTTTCACATATAAAGCCTTTTGAGGATACATACAGGTTTAAATATGTAATACAAAAGAAACTATAAGATTAGGTAACTTACTCCATACTGGAAAAGGAGAGGTGAAAATAGATTTTCACCTACAAATATTTTAAAAATATAATTTAAAAATATATATATTTTAAAAATGTAATTTAACCTTCATTTTTCATACATCCATATTCATTTTACTTAACACAGAAATAACTCTTCCTAATGAAAACATTTTACGGCACATGAAAACACTACATTCAGATATACTGATTATCACAAATTAAACTCTGAAGCAACCACGATCTTAGTTAATTAGATCTTTCAAAAGAGCAGAGTGGAAAAAACCCTGTAAGAGTTCCTACCAAGATATTTGCAAACAGATTCTCATGTAACTTGTATCAATTGATAGATAGTTCAGAATGACAGGAGACTAGCCTTTTCTTCCTTAGGAATTTAGTGAAAAAGGATTAGGTAAGAAGAATCATAGGGACCTTAAAGATCATCTAGTTCCATCCCCCCTGCCATGGAAGGGAAAATTCAGATGCAGTACTAGCCATACTTCTGTCAACACGTTTGCCCATTCTGAATCAGAATGCTGTTTGTTACCACTTATTACTGAACAGAATGGGATCTAATTCAGTGATTTAGAATTAGGATCTGTTATCACCAGCCACTTGGGCCCACTAGCAATTTACTTATAAAAGCAACTCGATGGTGTTATAAGTAATTCCCATTAACATTAAACTAGATTAAAACTCCACAAGTTATTCAAGAAAGAAAAGATTGAAAGCTAAAAGCAAAAGATACTGCCTTATAAACTACTGGCTTGCAAATATACTTTCCTAAGTAAATTAAGCTAAGGAATGTACTCATTAAATATTCTGCTAGTTTTTCATTATAACAACACAGAGATCCTTTTTCTGCACAAGTTCAAAATTATGGATACTCTCTATAGCACATGAGTACATATACAAACCAGCACTGATCTTATTACAATTCAAGTACTTGACTAGCCATCCAGTTTAAGAACCTTGCCAAAGTGACAGACATAGTTTAATAAACAAGCCTCAAATCAATGTTAATAGCTAGACACCTAAAAGTGGAAAACAATGAGCCAGTAAATCAGTATAAGAACAAAGAAAGTGAAACAAACAAATTTCAAGTTACTGAAATTAGCAGAACCTCTGTGCAAAGGTTGCCATCTAGTGTTGAGAGCTAGATAAACCAACAAAACTGAGTACTGAGAGTCCAGGATAAATCTTCTACAAACTTGTCTGTGTATGTATACATTTAAGTAATCATAGAATTGTTTAGGTTGGAAAAGATCTTTAAGATTATCAAGTCCAACTGTTAAGCTAGCACTGTCAAGTTACCGCTAAACCATGTCCCCAAGCACCGCTTCTAAATGCTTTTTAAATACCTCCAGGGATGGTAACTCAGCCACTTCCCTGGGCAGCCTCTTCCAATGCTTGATAACCCTTTCAGCGAAGAATTTTTTCCTAATATCCAGTCTAAACCTCCCCTGGCACAACTTGAGGCCATTTCCTCTTGTCCTGTCACTTGTTACTTGGGAGAAGAGACCGACTCCCACCTCTCTACAACCTCCGTTCAGGTAGTTGTAGAGAGCGATAAGGTCTCCCCTCAGCCTCCTTTTCTCCAGGCTGAATAACCCCAGATGCCTCACCAGTTTCACTGTCCTTCCCTGGACACACAATATCTTTCTTGTAGTTAGGTGCCCAAAACTGATCACAGTATTCAAGGTACAACCTCACCAGTGCTGAGTAGAGGGGGACCGTTACTTCCCTCGTCCTGCTGGCCACACTGTTCCTGATACAGGCCAGGATGCTGTTGGCTTTCTTGCCCTCCCAGGCACATTGCTGGCTCATATTCAGGTGGCTGTTGACCAACAGCCCCAGGTCCTTTTCCACCAGGCAGCTTTCCAGATCGTTCAGCTGATACTGAATTGCCTTTTCCTATATAGCCACTAGAAAAACTTGTTTAGGTTGTCAAAGGGGAGATACAGTTTGTCTCCGCATAACAGTGTAAAGTTTGTTGGTCCCACAATCGCCAATCTCCATCGGAATTGTGTCACTTGAGAACTGCAAGGGAGTGTCAGGAAAACTAGCGGTGTATCTGAACGTAGCAGTTTAAATTAAAAACTCATGCTATCTATGCTTTCAAGATATTTGACTGTATTTTAAATTTTAAGTAGAAGGTATGAAGAATTACAGGAATCTACCGTTTCTTGTAAGTCAGCAAGGAAATACTCACTTTTTCTACTAATGGTATTAACTGTTGGTGCTCTGCTAGAGTCTTTAATAATTCCATGATGAAAGGCAGGTAGTTATGTTTTCTTCTAATATTTTCAATCTAAAAATAAATTAAAAGCATTAACAGAATTATTATATGGCCAAACAGGGATTTTTCCCATCCTCGTCATTGCCCCCTCCCCCAAGAGCTGGAGTTCCTTTATAAATTTCAGCCAGCTAAAAATAAAGTTGAAGCAGGAAAATTCTGAGTACCCAGTAAGAAAGGATATGCCAGATGAATTTACTGCTTAAGGCACAAATTCTCGTTATGGTCTTCTGTCACACTAGCCGAAAACCCCACAATGATTAAATAAGTTATATGGTTTAGCCACTGCTATAACACTGACAAGTACTGTTATCTAAACTATTCACTTTTTCCTTTTCCTCAACTTAAACTGCAGTTCAGCATATGTATTTTTACGGTCCCTTGTGTAGCTGTGACCTCAGCGTAGGCTGAAGACTTAAACATTTCTGTAATGCAAAAGCATAAGTATTTTTGTTATACTAAACAGCTTCTACAGTGGTTCAATCCCTCAGAAAGGCAAGAGATTGATTGTTTTTTCAACTGAGAGGTATGACCTCCACAGACCCCAAGTAGATACCTGAACATAAAAATAAAAAAATGTGGACTTTTAGGCAGACCTGCAAACCTTACGCTAAAAGGAAGCAAACTGGTAATTAACCTGTAAATTCAGGAATGCAACGTGAATTTACATAGCATTGTCTTTCTAGTACCAATCCAGTTCCTTCAGAGTAATTGCAACAGCCTCCCATAGATATAAAAGCTGGCTTTTTCTTAGAATTTTTCCAACAGTTTCATCAGAAAAGCAAAGGTTACGTACCTTATATCTTTTTAATTTTTGGTTCTCTTCTTCAATTAACATCTGGTATTTTGCAACTTCTGATTGTATAGAACTTAACATATTACTACTTTGATCTGTATCCATAGGCTCCTCCTTCCACAAAACAGAAAAAGTTCAATGGATGATGTTACTGCATTCTCTTCTTTTCTTTTTTTTTAAATTAAACTTAGTCTTGTCTTAAGAGTATTTCTCTCACAGAGGGATTTGGTTTTGCTTACAGTTAGAGGAAAATTTAAGGAATTTCTGCAGTTACTTACAAGAAGATTAGCTCAGGAACTAGGAATAGTTCCACTACCACAGCAAATTAGTCAAGACAGAGCCACAATGATACGGTCATACTGTACCGAGTGTTCAAATTAGCTCACTCAGAACTAACCAGAGCTGCATAAGTGCATCCACACAGCACTGCACTGCGCTGGAGAGATAACAGATACATGGTTTGTACAGGTACAGGTAACAGATACATACTCCATTTGGAGCAAGGAAAGAAGGAGGTAATAGAGCAAAGACACAGAACTATCTCTATCTCTCTGTCAGAGAACTAACTCCAGTAACTAAAATACTATGACCTACCTCTGCCAGTTGCTGCTGCAATTCTGCAATCCTCTGCTCATATATCATCTTTCTGTCAGATACAATAGCCATCAAGTTAAATCTTATCTCACCTTCGCTGTATCTAAACCAGGAAAAAAACAAAACAAACCATTTGCAAAATTCATCATTAACATGATAACTCAAAAACCTCCTCCACGATTTCATTATAAAGGAATGCATTTTGTGGAAAAGAAATCCAAATGGATCTATTACATTAAGTTGTGCTACAGATTCAATCTTGCCATGAAATAAAATCAGACTTCAGATGAGCACTATCCAACATGTATCTCGTAAGAACCTCATCTCCCAAGATATTACTAATCCTGTCTGTGGTAACAAAAAACAAATACTGAAACTGTCCAAAAAAGAAAACAAAATGTGATATAGTTGACAACAAAACTTGCACAAGACTACTGCACGTAATAGTTTGTACTTTCTTGCTACTACTTGATAGAAAATGTTGGAGATTTCTTCATACAACATGAAAAGTACATTCAACAATTAGACTAGCGAGCCTTTCAGAGTTTAAATTCTCCAAACGCAATTTGGTAGCAATGTTTTGCTTATCAAAAAAAGTCTTCAAGTAAAAGACTTTGAAATTTATTTTCTAAAATGGCATAAAATCAAAGTAATTTCTAACGTGCCTGGGGCTGCAGTTTGGGATCAGAGCTAAGAAGCAGGAAAACTTCTGCAATATGGTTTTCTACCTTATATCTCTAAAGCAAGCCACATACCTAAGGAAAACTTGTTCTCTGTAAATACCAGCTGTATGTATATAGTTATTTTCTGGTATTTTTAACTATAAATGCATCCCCAAACTTTATCCATGGTAATGGCACTCATTTTTCACTCACAAAGACCCACAGCTGTCTATAATAGAGTTAATAACCTTGCTGTTCCTTTTTCAGAGTACTAGTAGGATCTCGCTTCACTACACAGATACCTACTTTGATTAATCATACAGGAGCACAGCGTATTTGAGATTTATCTATCATCACTTTTGGGTCATGTTGGGCAATAGGTTCTGAAGTCACACAGTGATATGCACATAAAAATGATGCATAAGCGTCATTCCTTAGAAATTCAGTTGAAAGCCTTTAATTGAAGGAAATTAAGAATAAGGATTGTTTAAACATATAGAAGGTGCTATATTTTAAAAGCATCATGACCATTTACTTTTGTATACGCTTCTCTATGACAGGCCGTACAGCACTTATCCAGTCATCTTGATTGCATGCACCTATGAAAAAACACAAAGAAAAACGTAAATCTTTGTAAAATTTATTGCAAATTCAAGACTTGTATAATTCAGGCTTATGCAGCAACTTCAAGTATGTAACTAGCTTTTCCTTGGCAACTGCAGTCTCAAATTACTCAGGTGATTTTTCAGGTGGTGGAAGACATTTTTTTATTAACAGTATTTAGATAATATATTGACCAAAGCAATAGAGCAACTGTAAGTTTTAAGGGCAAAAACATCTAGCTTATTTTGTTGATAACGAGAAAGAATGGTGGGGGGGGAATAAGTTACACAATATTTTTATGACAACATAAAAGTAGACAGCAAAAGAAAAAAATTTTTTTGAAATTGTTAAAGAGGCATTATCAACTTACAAAATCACCTTAGTTACAGTTTATCTTAAAATCAAGTTATGCCACTAGTAGGTCTGCAGACTGTATAGTCTCTCTAGCCAGACTAAAGATGAGATTTAGTAGCAAGCCATTACTCAGCCTAAAAATAAATACAACTATCAAAAAAATTGGGAAAACACTCTGGAAATGGAACATGGAACATACTGAGATTGAGAACAGACTCAAAAGAAAGTTCAGACACATGACAGGCACTGTAGAGCTTTTCAAGACACAAGATGGCCCACATACCACAAGTTAAGAAAGATTACAAGACACAAAACAGGAACAAGTCTTTCAGAGAACAAAACTATGGTAGAAGTAGCTAATCTTTTTTAAATCATTAAGAAAATATTTGCTGTCCAAGAAGAAAGAGGATAGTATGTAAACACTTGCCACATAACATACAAAAAGTGTATGGAGTCAGCTGCATACATACAGAAGAAACAAATGATAAAAGAAATGAGTAGTTTATAATCAACCTGGTGAAAAAAATAGCTTTAAAAACATGGCATAGGAATTGTCTTGGGTGATACCACAAAAAGGAAGACGTGGGGAAAAATATTGGCAAAACAAATTGCACGCTATCAGTAAGGAAAGTCAAAAATATTACATAGTTCGACCAGGTTTTGTTAGAGACAGCTCAGAACAATAACATATTTCCTCAGGTAAGCAGAGCAAACATCCATGAGAAGTGGGTTATGTAAACTTCCCTCTTTCAACAAAACTATTAGAAGCTCACTAGATTGCAAGGCCTGTTCATTTGATTACTGAATGAAAGGAGAGATAATCAGAAATGTTGAGGAAGCAGGAAGAAAACTGCATTTTCAGACCAACAACAGAGAAATAAAAGACCACAGAGAAGTATGAGCCTGAATAGCATGCTAAAAAAAAATTTCGAGATAACCTGTCTTTCAACAAATAACCTTCTTTGCTAACATCAACCAATTTTTTGCAGTAAGCTATTGTTAAAATAATGGGTATTCAGAAAAAATATAAAATATTACCTAAATCAATTGGTCCTTCCCTTAAGCCATCTAGTTCATATAGCCGTCCGTTAACAGGAACATAGCTTACAAAGTGAAATGCATCTTCTTCTTTTGCTGAAGACTTTGCATCAAATTCAAACATCTGTTGTCTGCAAAGAAAATTATTTAAAAAATTCTGAGATGAAAAAGAATTTGCTCAAATTGTGCCTCGATTTAAAACATGTGTTACCTGGCAAAACTGTTGTGAACTTGTCGAATCACTTCCGAGTTGCTTAGTGCCAAACCTTTCATCTAAAAAAACAAAATGAAATTGTAAGCCAATGTAGATATAACACTAGAATATTTAAAATATAGAAAATAGTAGGCACTCACCGCAGCATCGAAACTTTGTGAAAATTCTTTAAATTCTGACAAAGTCTCTCCTAGATGGATATCTTGATGAGCACAATTTAATAGTACACTTACTATGGCTTGAGTAGCACAAGCGTTATTAATTACCTAGGAAAAAAAAAAGCGTTGAGAATTTGTTCAGTACTGGTGATAAAGATTTAATATAAGCTTAGCAACATTTTTCATTACAAACACACACTTTCTACACTGATTCACATTAGACCTTCACTCTAAAACAGGCAGCAAACCTAGTCCGGGTAGCTACAGAAAAGCCTTTGCTGTAGAAGAATAATAAAATGAATACTGGATGGCTGTCATACAATTCATTGATAAAAACTGGTATTTCACACCTCTGCTTCGAAACTCTACCATTCTACTGTCTCACGACCTCCCAAAAGTTATTAATAAAGAATATAGAAAAAATACAGGAACTCTCTGATCTCAGCGGAAAAACAAATCTAGTACTATTCAAAACAAGGTGCCCAAATTATGTTATTACATGTAGGGTCTTAAAAAAATAAAGGCAACTCTCCCAAAGACAACGTCCTTCAAATATTCAGAATTCCTACCAATATTAGGACCTCAAAAAATATTAATTTGGAGCAATACAGCACATTATGGAACCTAGAAGTTTTATGAACAGGTTGTGTTGGACAGAAATCTTCAAATACCCTAGAGATAAACTAATAAAGTTTAGAGGTGTTCCAAGATGTAAAGGTTTTTTTTATAAGATGGTTTGCTGAATAATAACCCATACGATATTTTACATTTTTCATTTGTTTCTTGATTTACAATACACTTATCCTTTTCAACCTGAGTTAAGTTACTAGTTTGTGTGACACTGTTCCTTAGACTTAAGCATTAAATATTCCATTTTTAGAAAATATAAACAAACCCTTTCATATTACAGCCATGTCTTTAATGTTGCTTTGTCATACCCAAACTAAAATACAGTATTTAAAGAAAGAAAGACTACAAGGATTATGAAATATAATCTGAGATTTAATTCAAAGCACAGCAATCAAATGACATAAGGCCATAATACAAGAAAGATTTCCCATTAGCAGTTTTCTTTCCTAGTGAGCTATAGGCTAGGAAAAATAATGCAACTTCAATCTGAGACTATATTGCAATTGAAAATGCTACTTAAACCTTCGGACTGGAAGAGAGGATGTTAATTTTGTATTAAAAAAAATGAAAATTAGTTCAGGGTCATGAATGCGAAACCACTTCCAACAAGAAAGGAGAATAGTACCAAGAAAAAAAAAAAAGGAAAAAAACACCAACCTGTTTTACAATAAGAGCTAGTCCCTAACAAAGGAAAACCTACTATGTTCATACTATAAGGCACATCATATATTAATTTCCCATACTTCAGGTGCTCTCAGTTCAGATTATGTCTATATAGTGCAGATAAAGAAATAATAAAGCATTTCTTAATTTAAGAAAAATACAATCTAGTTCTCTTAAACGGTAATCTAGGGAGTCAGCTACACACAGAACAGATTGCAGCAACCGAAACTCAAACAAACTGTAGGCACTCAAGCTAAAGGCTAGAGTTCACACAATTACAAAATAAAGGATATAGAAGGAAAATTCATTGAGGGCAGTGAAATAATGAATAGCAGCAGAAAAATTAAAAACCACAGAGTATTAGAATGACATAATTCAAAAGAATTAATGCTATAACACAGAAAAAGGAACCAAGAACTAAATATTCTCTGACATATGAGTAGACAGTGGTATCAGACAGTTGTAAAAGTAGTACTAGGATGAAAGCAGGAAGATCTTAAGTGGATTAGAGTGGGTTAACCTGAAGCAGTGGTTACAAACATTGCAATTAAGCTGATATGAGAAAGAAGGTAGAGACACCTGTGGTGAAGAACAGTGCTATTACAATGAAGGGAGAGTCACTACAGCAAACTGCACTTGTTGAATGATAACTAACACAGGACATTATAGGGAGACGCAGCACTAAGTGGTAACTATTTTTACTGAAAAATCAAGATGGAACAAACAGTTGCTCTGGCAAACCGCTAAATCAATGTCGGCTTCAAAAAGGGGAAGGGAAATTAAGAGATGTTTTGCATCTAGAGGCAAGATCAACATAGAAACTGTGTTGGACCAGCTGGATATAGCAGCTATAGGAGGAAAAATTAGACTCCGTAGGGGATTTGTGGTCTCATTAAATGAGATGCCTTTTAACATAAATATATTTTTGTATTACCACTAGAGTATGAGAGGAGTATGTTAAAATATATAAGGACCAAGATAAACAATCTCGTCTCACTGCTATAAAATGATATGGAACAGATGTGGGTCTCAGACCAGTGGCCCCTAGCTATTGAAATGCAAATACATAATAGAACTACGGACACTCTTCAGAAAGTGAGAGGCAGGAGGTAGGGAAAAGGCAGCAAGAACAGTCCTGCAGTAGAGGAATAGAAGCAAGTGCAGGTGATGCATGTAAAAGACAGTGTGTTCCTGGATCTAGGTGATGAAAACCACCAACACAGAAGGAGGTACCTAGCTAGAAGTAGCTCATGGGCAGGGTGAAGAGCACACAGAGTGAGGAGGTGGTGGTGACTGCAGTACCAAATGCAGACAAGTGCAAGGTTTATTTGTCACTCTGTCAATGCACCCAGCCAGTCCAGCACCACTATACACACATGCTAGCAAATCCTCTGAGAGAGAAATTGGAGAGGATACCCACCTGTCCTAATTTCCAATGTACCTCTTACTTAATGTGACTCAGCCTTGCCAGAAAACATTTTCTGCATTTGGATAGCATGACAATGGTTGTCCCTGATTTTTATTTTGACTTGAGGAAATTTAGGAGGATTTTCTGTATTTGTTCATAAATCCCAAGATTTGCCTGTATATTTCTGGCCAGAAAGTCAGTGAGATATTTGATTGATCAATATTCAGGACTCCAACTTAAAGCAGATACCCATATTTCAAAGATTTTGCTACCAAAGCTACAAGGGGTATTTAATAACAAAGAAAACAATATATATATACAGATATATACATATATGCACGTGAGATGATCTTGAAAAAAAATGAGATTACCATATCACCAAGTGAAGCTCATCTTAAAATAAGGGAATATGAATAGGCTACTCTGACACATTCTTCAATTAAGATGCATAACTTCATAAGCATACATGTTTCCCTAAGGATCCAATCTGAGTTTCTAGATAAATTTAAGGCTGAAGCACTTTAAGTCCTTGACTTGTATCCTCTACCTGATGGTTTACCTGTGGACAACTCTGTGCTGCAATTGGTAGTATATCCAGCAAATCACTTACTAAGCACATCAATGTTACAAAACAGTTGGCTTTACAAAGCTCAACGTGAAAAATTCAGCTTGAGGATAAAGTTCCAAAACTTATTCTTGTTTAAATACCCTATCTAATTTTATTTATTTATTTTTATGAAGATATAATCTTCCTATAGTTATATTCAATTTCTGAAAATCTCTGACTTTGATTAGGTGTGTTGCAAATTCATTTTAAATCTTACAAGTTATCCCATGTTTAGCTTTAACACAGATATCTGGTTTCTCTTAATGCTACCAAGCCTGAAAAAGTCAAATTTTTTTACTTTGAAATCAATGGAAGTATTGGAAATATTAAAATAATACATATAATATGCCTCCATTAAGGGACAAAGGTAAATAAAGACCAAAGTTTTGTTATTAACAGCACCATTTAGAAGATCCTCCTTCTGAAGGTATGTAGATTTTTATTCCCAATTAATGAAATTAATGTTTTAATAACACAATTTTAATGTTTTATCATCACAATACGGCATAAATAAATACATGGCACAAAACAAAGGCATGATACCAATACTTCAGTAATAAAACCTGAAGATCTTATTAAACTAAGAAAATTTAGTACAGACTCTGCAACAATGGTGCTCTTTTTTGTCAAGACACTTCCACTTCTGCAGTGATCAGCACAGAATACAGCTATTCAGAACAGTGCTGAAGGCAGCTGAATACATTGAGTGGTACTATCGTGTAGCCACTGTGTGTAAAAATAACAGCAAGTGCCTACTTAAGCAACACAGAAATCAGGAAATTCAGAGTTAAGGCTGAAATTGTATCCTTAACTCACCTCATTGTGCCTAGGTATCCTAGCTCAAAGGGTATGTAAGATCATCCAGAGTTCTCTGGCCTCAAATAGAGGACCAAATCATACCTAGGCATAACAGGGAGGCCAAATTTAACATGAGTGGACATAAAAGTGACCATTAAAAAAATAAAAATCCTTTAATATGCATGCATATTAGACAGACTTTAAAATTCCACACTCACCCCCCCCCAACATACTTGTGATTTAACTTTGAATAACAGCTAGTTGTCATCTGGAATTCAACTACAACTTCACTATGAAAGTGGGTATGAGTAAAATGAGCACATGCACAAGCTTCTTACCAAAATTGTGCTTCCTAATGCATTTTTAAACTTGTTTTGCTAGACGGTTTAACAATTTTATCTCAGAAAGGTTCCACCCCACCTCCCAAATGAAACAATGTTTAAGATACAACATTTATTTAAAATTGAACAGAAATGGAGCCACATGGTAATAGCATCATTTATTTCCCATAATAAATTGTTGTTACTTATTAACAGTTACTGAATCCTGCATGAGCAAGGCTACTTCTCTGCAGTAAAACGGACGGTAGCAGATCTCTTTAGACGGTAACATTTAAAAGTAGAAAGCCTAGGGGAAAGGAAAGAGAGGCAAAGACTTCTATAGATTTTTAGGGCTCCAGTGTCATGTCAGTTTTGAAGATACAGATCAACAGACCAATACTCTTAAATGTCATAAAAATTTTGCTAACCCAGAAAACAAAAATATTTGTTCTGGGGCTTCAACCTACAAATGAACATATGGTTATTTTGCTCATCACTTTTGTAATTAAGAAATAAAAAAAAAGGCTTGACATCTCAAGAAGATTCTTGAAATATAAAACCCCATCCTCAAAGCCACCATTAAATTGGACTTAAAACACGTGTAAAGAAAATAAAAAAGACCCATGAGCCCAGTTGCATGATACCTGGAAGGAGTTGCTATTTTACAATAGAAATATTTAATATTAATGCTTCTCTTCCTTTGTACTCCTGGGTGACTCAGGAGGACTCACAGACTGCGATTTCAAGAAATGCAATAACCTCAGTTATACTATAAAGAAACTCCTGTTCTCACTCACTTACCTGTTACCAGCTTTGGCCTGTACAGACTCACTGAACAAATACATCTCATAATGTTGCAGGAAACCAGCCCAGAAAATATGCACAGAGAATCTACAGAAAACTGCTGGCTGATGAGCTGCCCTGGCTCAGGGAAGTTCAATGAACTGCTGAGCCATCACAAAAGAGGAACAGAACAATGAAGTCAAAAGGAGACAGACTGGGAGGACCAAGACCTCCTGCTCTCATCATCAGATAAGCCATTTCCTTGAGAAAACACTACCAGTCCTAAAACAGTAGCTTGTCAAGTTGGATCTCTAAGGCTAACTTCCTCCAATGTGAAAGTCACCAGACCTAAACTGGTATTACAATTCCCCCCCAAAACATCAAAACCAGTTTCTTTCATTTATCTGGTGTATGTCTACAAAAAATGTTTTGATTTTGCTAAGCCACTATACTTGTCTAACAGACAATACTAAAATATGAAAAAGATATTCTAATTTAAAGTCTTTGCAAGTTACTTATGAAACCAGGGAAGCTGTGGATGCCCCATCCCTGGAAGTGTTCAAGGCCAGGCTGGATGGGGCTTTGAGCAACCTGCTCTAGTGGGAGGTGTCCCTGCCCACAGCAGGGACATTGGAACTAGATAATCTTTAAGGTCCCTTCCAACTCTAACCATTCTATGATTTTATAAAACTTCTATTTTATGCCATCAAGTGGCATAACTAGGTACTACTATTTTAAAATAGTTAAAGCTTCTAGAAATTGTTATCCATGCTGAAATCAATGAATTCTTAGAGTCACTCCAGCATATCCTCCTTAAAGACATCACGTGAAGGAGGGTGAAGATTAGAAAGTTCCTACACCTCCACAAAGGGGTTTCAGGCTTAAGAACAGAGTAAAATATGAATGTTTCAAAGAAAGCTACAAAATAAAGATGATTTTTTATTGTTAGCCTTTAATTTTCTGTTTCTGTCAGCAAGTCTAACACTATCCAAATTTTCTGATGTACATTCTGCAATTCCAACTTAAAGCTCAACAAAGCTCCTTTTAGCTACTTGCTTTTAAATGCAGTGTCATGCCTCAAAAAGGGAAATAGAAAGGGTAAAAAAAGTAAAAGAAGTAGAACAAGCAGACAAATGCTTTGAAACTTTTCAGCATCCACAAGAACGGTAATTCTGAGAGAACCTCATCTACTCACAGGAAACAAGAAAGACCAAATCCCTTGAACGAGGGTAAAGCTGCCCTCATCTTAAAAAACCCTCTCTGGGTTCACATCAGAGTAATCTCCTCCTGCCACACAACTACCCTTTGAGAGTTATATCAAGGCTTTTCCCTGAGGTTCTTTGCATCAAGGCTATTCTGTAGCCACAGCCTACTGATCGCTTACAGTATGTTTGATTTGATAGAAATCACAACCTAAATCAGTGTCTACCAGACCCATCAACCTATAAAGATCTTTGGCAAACTACTGCTAATCCTTGTATCATAAGAATGGTGGATACTGCTTGGCAGGACTCAAGAGCTGCAGCCAGGGAAGAACGAAGAAAACAGTATTAAAAAAGATCCCAGGATAAAGTAATCCACAATAGCATGAAACCATAAGGTGATTATAAAAGAAACAAATTAAAGATGATTATCTGTACAACAGAAGCACACACACAGAGTGGCCAGGAGAGCTATAGATACACCAAATGTTCCCATTGCTTTCCATATTTCTATACTTTTAGCTAGAAGCATGTGGAGACTTCTTTACATCCTGAAATTTACATACAAAACACTTCTGCGTTTGTGGAGGAAAAAACACACAAAAAAAACCCCCAACAACCAAAAAATCCACTATAAACAAAAAAAACCCAGCCCCAAACCAACATCCAGTCTGCATCACTCTTCACAGAAAGCCTAATAATTTGCTCTTTGATATGAATGCTTTGTAATTAACACATGCAGGGTTACATTTCTTGTTTGGACTGTTACATTTATCATTGTTTGAGAAGCAGGTCTTCAAAAAGAACTAAAAATATTTATTGCTCCTATTTTTTTAAGTCCTCCTACTTTCAGTCTGGTTACTTTCTCTTGCTTTTCTTGCTTGCAAAAATACACACAGTAGCCTGTCAAAACTAACACAGAATTTCAGTATTACTTGGTATTTAATACAACACAATGGATTACATTAGCAAAAAAAAAACTTTTCCTGTAATTTTTAATTTAAACTCACCTTACTGATTTAAATATTTAAAACTTCCATGCCAAAATGGTCTGCAAACTCTTGCAGGAAAGTATTATCCCAGAGCTATGCTGCCCTTGATGCAGAGGATTTGAGAAACAAGAAATAAAAACTCAAACAAAATAAACATTTCTTCCTAGAATTTGTTGAAAGTGGTTTCAAAAAAATAATATGCTCGTTCTGCTGAGAACATTTACCAAGTAATTCTTTATTGCACAGAAGAGTTACTTACTCTTATAGGAGTGGGTTGACAAATAAATAAGAGCTTTACTCTTCCATAACTAATGATATTTTTGTCTGACTTGACAGATTGATCTGATTTTCTTTGTTAACCATCTTTTAATACATAGTCCCTAGTCTCACAGAATTTATTAAAGTTATCTCACCGGTAAAATGCTAATTTTTGTGCATATATTAACAAAAAGCCATGTTTCATTATATATCTAAGAAAAATACTGAACTTGTCATACCTGTTTAGCAAAAAATATTGTATCCAGTCTGGAATCCTGAACGACAGAACCTGCTGGTTCCTCTCCAGGCTGCCACTTGAAGAGGAAAATCAGCCCATGCACTGGCCTAAAAAATAAAATTGATAGGAAAAAAAAAAAAATCAAAGGCAGAAACCTCTACTATAATTTAACTGTATGCTGGTACAGTAATTCTCTTAATTATTTATTTCTAAACTTAAGGAACCTGCACTGAAATTTTCAGATGTGGTCTTTTAATTATGCAGAACATACTTCAGGCCTATTTCTGTATATGCTAAACCATCCCAAACTGAATTAGCATTTAGTCAGTAATTTTCCTAAGTCAGGACCAGTTCTCCTGGTTACTGTAACTCTTACAGTTGCACAACACTCTTTTGAATTTCTTAGTGACAAACAGCTATCAAAACATTTGTCAATCATATACAAGAGCCGGAACTAGAGTTTTGGTAATCCTTTTAGGCATAAATGAAATACTCAAAGATAAGAGAAGTTCTTGTGAAACTTCATGCTTTGAGTTATCTCTCTGAGAAGACAAATCCAGTTTTCCCTTCCATTGAAATTGTGTCTTGTTCTTCAGACTTGCACAGTAAACAGCTTTTAGTGCAAGTTACACTGTATTTAGTATTCCCATAAACCAAAAAAATGTATTAGTAAAGGAAACAATTTGTACAAAACCTACAGCTACAATTAAGCAAAAATTTATTCATCGTATCAAACTGATTTTAAGGTCATCGTCACAAGTTTTTTCTACAAAAGGTAAACATACTACTGTACTGCATGAGATACTATTCCTAAGCTCTGACCAGAAACCTGAGGTGCCTTTTCAAACAGTGGGTCCACAGACAGAATTAAAAACATGCTATGTGCTATTATATTATTTAACTCTTAGTGTTTAAGTTAAAATACTGCACGTATGCATGAGAAGGCAGCTGGCCATCACTCACGACTAGAAAGATATACACCCGTCTGTACAAGGAAACAAGGCTGTCACTTTCTGACCAAAACAGGTAACATTCTGATGAAGCAAATAAACCACTTCTCAATTAACATTTCTGCCATTCAGAAATGCCATTCAGGCACCACTTGTCAAATATATTCGGTCAGACAAAAATTCTAAAAATACATCTTCTGAAAGATTAATTATACAAGCATAGGATATCTGCACAGGAAAAGAGTGTGATCTGGGTTAGATGACATTGTTCTCTTCAAATCTTGTATGTGAACATGGATAACACTCAATGCACCAGGGACAACATGGCAGAAGAATTAATATTGCCTAATGAGGGCAGAACTGTTCCATATAACTGACAATGATTGATATAATAAGACGGCTATTTGCCTTCACATACATGTGGAAGTGGTTCTGCAGGAAAAACGAGTTTAAAAAATACCTAAGTTCACTAAATTAATTTAAGGCAACAGATACAACATCATGTTATGTGAGGAAGAAGGGAGATAAAGCAAGGAACAGAAGTTTGTCAAAGGACATAGTGCAAACCAATGACAAAATAATTAGAAATCTATTTTCACATTCTAGCTGCTATTAATTTCTCTTTCTGAAACCAGAAAAGCTAAATTAAGTACCAAAAGCAGGTATTCAATTAAATCAAAATCCTACTGAACTTCTATAGAAACTGAAGAAAAAAAACTACAGTAAAAAACCAATCAACCGAACCACCAAAAAATCCACTGAGGTTAGTACACATTATTTCATAAAGAAATGTAAATAAAATTACTTCATACAAATATAAATAAAAACCACAGAGAAGTGCCTTACTTCAATTTTTCAAAGTTCTCTGGTTCCAAACTCCATATTTCTTCAACTTGTGCTCCTCTACAACCTGAAACAAGGAAAAATACAAGTTTCTTCAACTACCCCATTTAAAAGAGACACAGACAGTAAAGACAGACACATGAAAGAACTATGGTAACATTTGCAACTTGTATGTCCGGGTTATGAAAAAGTCTATTTACAGGCTTTAACGAACCTTCATTAAAAAAAACAGACCAAAAAACCAAGACAGGTCAAGAGAATTTCAAGAATTTCTCCTGTGTATGATGATGTTGTCTTTATAACACAGCTACATTTAAAAAAGAAGCAGAAGAGATTAACATGTCTTCATTCACCTCACGTCCTTTGCTCAACTGAAAATAATATTCTTTTTAAAGACATTATCAGCTAGTCAAAAACTTAAAACACGCGACTCTAGAAAAAGACAAAATTACCCATGGTAGTAGACTGAAAATACTGTAAATAAANCGCGGAGAGGCCGTCTCGGGTAATGGCCACCTCCCGCTCGGCACCTGGGCTTCGGAAACCCCGTGAGGGGATTACAGGGCGCCTCGGGTTGGGGTTACTGGTCTGCCCCGCCGTCGCTTGTATTTATCATCCCTATAGAAACTGGCAGCTAAACTCACAGGTTTTTCGGGTATCAACTTCAGATGCTTTTTCTTCATGATTTCGTTCAACGTCAGCTAAGCTACCTTTTCTCTCCAGTCAATAAATTGTTTAAGCAAGTAGACTTATAAGCAAATTCTATAGGAGGATTTTTTTGAGCAAGTACATGGTTCATATAGTCTTTTATCTCCTGTACTGTTATCATGCTGGTGATCGTGCCATTTGTCATTTGGGAAACATCTTCCTAGCATTCCTGTTACATAGAGATGCTTATTTTCTGCAGTGGAATCATAGACTGGTTTAGGTTGGAAGGGACCTTAAAGATCATCGTCAGAGCTCTGCTGTAGTGCAGCTGTATTTTGTTACAGCCGTAGCTGAGTGTGATGCTTATACTCTCTCAGGTCAATAAACTAGAAGACATTCTTTATAATCTTCAATTTAATGCCTATACAAAATTTTTGAGAGGAGAGTGGGAGAATGCAGTTTCTTATAGAATGAAGCGTATATGGTTTTGAAGTATTTGAAAAAAATTTGAAGTGCTGTCTTTAAAATGCCAATGGATTTTTTTTTTCATGGAAGATCTGGGTTAGTCATAATTTAATTCCATATGTTTTCACTGCCAGGTTTGATTCATCTTTGTTAACGTAACAGTTAAATTTAAGACCTGAAGTTACAACCTGTAGTTGTGTTAAAGCTCTGTTCTTTATTCTTTATTTCCCCCTATGTACCTGTAACTTGTACTGTAAGATGTTTTATTTCTTAGGAAAACTAGGGGTGAACTGTAAAAGTCATAGAAAATAACAGAGGTTAATTTACAAACTCAATCATGTTATGGTACAGCAACATATAGATACTGACTTGTCAATCAAGATGTAAGTGCTGTATAGGCTGTTGTAGACTAGTCAGAGCCATATTTTACTTAGAGATTAATTTGTATGGTGTTTGGAATACATAAAAAAAAATCCCTTAGTGTTTTTCTCTCTTTTGTTAATAATGATAAGCAACCATGAATTGTAGTTCAGTGGTTTTCATGATAAAGTATTTAATCTGTGACTTTTGAGGCTTTTCACGTTGCTTCACAATTTCAGCTCAGAAATTGGAAATGCTTATGGAGCCAGAATATCATTGATAAATTCTCCGTGAGTGTTTGAAATTCAGGTTCAGTGCTTCAGCTCAGCAAATGAAGAGTAGGGTTATCGTAGAGCATACATTAAGCATGTATTTGCATTTATCCATCTTCGAGGGTGAAAGTGTCTGTGTTGTACAGGGGTTAAAGCAGGAAACAAGCTTGAGGTCTGGGCAGAGGAGAAGGACTGGTTAGAGGGAGGGAACAGCTTTGGGAACTTGTGAGGTTGAAATATAAAATAGGAGTTAGAAATGCCCAACATCATTTAAGTAGTTCAACACTGAATAAGTGCTTTTCCAGTTGAACCTGGCAGTGTTTAAATTTATACTTCTAGTGTGACTGTTTAGTAGTGAAATTAGTGGTTTGCATGAGGTATTAAAGGTTTCAAGGGTAATTTTTAAAATATAAATTTATTTTAAGGAATTTACAATTTGTATTAGCAGCCAAAAGATTATGTTGGTTTGAAGCTCTTTTTAAATCCCTGCGACAGCAATAAGCCGTTTGAGATAAGTCCATTTTGTATCCTAGAGTGCTTAGTAGAAGGCATTAATAACTTTATTAAAGATTTCAGAAGGCTTGACGTAGGTATTTTTGATGGGATAAGTACTGCAGGTACTTCATTCCATTGTGAAGTGCTGTGTTCCGTTTGAGAAGATGACTTAGAGGGCTGAGTGAAAGTGAAGCTTCACAAAAAGTGAAAATCATAGCAGCATCTCTTTTTGTAACTCATAGTATATTCCTAAGAAGGCAAATTAAAGAGCTAAGCTTCAGAAAAACTAGAAGTGTACGTTTGGAATTATCTTTTAAAATACGTGTCAGAAGCCATAGTCAAAATCCTGTGGATGCTAGCACATGCCTCTCCAGTGCTATGAGTCCATACAAAACAAGTAAACATAAAAAATACCCACTGTTAACATTCATAAGTTAGGTTTGATATCCACTTTAATAGAGAAGTGCAGAAGGAGAGTTTTTTTCTCTGATTGTTAGCTCTTAAACTTCTTTAATACAATATAATTAACATCGCACGCATGTTCATGTGACAGTAAAGTAGTGAACTGTTTGCCTTTCAGGATGATAGCTTTGATGGAAATACAGATCTTATGTTACAGTATTTTATAAATAAATCTAGATTTCAAACCAGATAAGCATTAGTTGTAATTTTAGAAATGTTATAATTACTTCATTTAGGTTTTGTTGCTGTTCTCAGGGTGGTGATGACAATGGTAGCTACTTAGTATTCGTAACTATAAAACTGAGCGTGTGAAGACAAATGAGTCTTCCAAGTAAGAATTAAGATAAAATGGACATATCAGATGGAAAAATACAGGAAAAAAAATATAAAATATTCAAACTAGTGCTGATATTTCTTAATATTATCTGCAAAGTGAGATCATAAGTGTTTTGTTTAACCAAAGACATGGTGCTTCCATTTCAGTTTAAGTCTTGGCGATCCATAGGTGACTGAGAAGAGTTTTCCCATTAGTCTCATTTTAATGTAGTAAAATTTATTATAGCAGGGGTATGAAAGACGCAACATTAAATTATTCTCAAGATTTCATATACATAGAGATCTTGTTACTCATGCATGGTCCCTTATGTTTCCCATTCTTATTTTTGCTTTGAGATGGTGGTGGTTTTCAGTATCTTTCGACATTCCATTTTTTCTGATAAATAAACTAACGGACACTGTGATTTCACAGTTTTTTGTTTGTGTTTTGTATGTTTATTATGAAACATTACCTACTGTTGAATGAAGCCAGCTAAGTTACAATGAACACTGATATGGTGTTCATGCATTGCGAATACCACCACCCTTGTTATTTTCAGTGTATTCGTATGTTTCAGATGTCAGGGAAAAAGTCACCTCAACCGTGATGTGTATTTAAATTGGTTTGGCAGGAAACATGGTTAGAATATTTAAGCACTGAGAAAAATAGCTGAGCACTGGTGTTCTGAATAATACCATGAAAGATATTTCTTAGTTAATTTTAAATTGAAACCTGCATTTTTAAACCAGGTATCCTCATGTGGCTTCTGTTTTTATGATTTTAGCAGCATATACAATATGATGGGAGCGCTGATGGTTATTTTATCATTTAATTCTGGATGCAGACAGCACATCACTGCAGATAGGCAAGAACGGAGGAAGGGTGCATTTCTAGTTGCTTGCAGAGAAAGGACAATTCTGTGTCAAAGTAGGGAGGTTGTTTGTAAGTCAGTATGTTACTTACCTAAACTGGGGAAAAAAATTCTGTCTACATTAGTCACATTTATTTGTGCCAGCTTATCCTGGTAAATGAAGCAAAATAGCTTTTATCTTCAGTATCCCAGCAAGCATGTCAAAAGTAGATATCGGCAGTACTTAAAAATTGTTAAGTGGATTTCTTTGAAATGACATTTGTGTGTGCTCAGACTTTAGTGTGTGCATATTTTAAGATATATATGCTGTTTGATGCAGTGGGTTATGGGTGCTTTTTTTTAAATAGGACCTCTTGGTGCTATTTAGTCTCTCTTTATTGTTTGGTGAGAACTGAGAAAACTGAATTTATTGTTGTCATATTAATGTTTTGGAGATAGCGATGATGATGAATTTTCTTCCCCTTACCCTGCTGATTTCATTTCACCTGCATTTATTTCAGTTTAAATGTGCTGGCTTGGATTTTACCATGCTAGATGTCCTCTAAGAAGGAGCAGTGTTGTTGCCTGCAAATATTACAGCTGAACTCTCTTGCAACTCAAGAGTGTATACATATAAAGACCTGAAAGATTGTGATTTTTTTTTGTGCAAAAAACCTTCTTAACCTCAAATGTCAAGCAGTACAGAATTTGTTATGTCTTTGTGTTTTTATGGATCTCATTTGAAACAGGAGGCCATTTGAGCCTGTAATAAAGATTATTTTTTCTTGAGCTACTGTCAGTTGTTAAAAAGCTATTGTCTAAGCCTCACTGAAACCCACCATATTTAAATTCTCACAAAGTCTTCTGACTAAACAGTTTTTCTGTATTTTAGTTCTTTATTGTAGCATCGTGTTTCTTCAGTTACTCAGCGTTACCAATTCGGCAAAATAGAGTAGGGCAAGATCCAAGTTTTGAGCAATTTAGTATGCAATTTAAAAGTCTACCCAAGAAAGTGGTGCAATATATTGGTGGCAAAAGGGCATAACATCAGCTGTGTTTTCTGTGTGCCACTTATTTGGGTTAAGTAGTTGCTAAGTTGATTTTAAGAAAATAACTTTGTCACTGTTGTAACTCAAAAGATATTTTTTTTTGTCTCTTTTCCCCTAACTGATACGTATTATTGCATACTTAGAGTCTAGTCTTACCAAATTTATGAAAGAAAAATTAGAAGTGTATAGATAAGACATACCTACTTTGCTAAGAAGGGATAAAAGAGTAGAGTCATCAGGTTTTCACAATAGTTCTTAATAAACTTTGTTATTCTTTCAGGAGACCTCTTAGAAGTGTAAACAATGGAGGACGAGGACAACAAAGTGCTACTTCCAAATGAAAAGCAGGTGCCGAACTCTGAAAGTGGTTATGTGTGGCATGTCACCGATATGAATCGACTGCAACGTTTCTTGTGTTTTGGTTCAGAAGGTGGTACTTACTACATCAAGGAGCAGAAGCTGGGCTTTGAAAATGCAGAAGCTTTAATAAGACTGATTGAAGAGGGTAGAGGTTGTGAAGTTGTTCAAGAAATAAAGACATTTAGTCAAGAAGGCAGAGCAGCAAAACAGGAACCCCTGCTTTTTGCCCTTGCAATTTGCTCACAGTGTTCTGATGCAAAAACGAAACAAGCGGCATTTAAAGCTGTTCCTGAGGTGTGTTGCATACCGACCCATCTCTTTACTTTCATCCAATTTAAAAAAGATCTGAAGGAGGGGATGAAATGCGGCATGTGGGGCCGTGCACTGAGGAAAGCTGTTGCAGATTGGTACAATGGAAAGAATGGCATGGCTGTTGCTTTAGCAGTTACAAAATATAAACAAAGAAGTGGTTGGTCTCATAAAGATCTTCTGAGGTTGTCCCACCTAAAACCTGCCAGTGAAGGTAATAAAGTTTTATTTACCTGAAAATACTGTGGTTTTAAGTTTTTTATATTTACTGTGGAACTATTTTGGAAACCCAAGTACCATTGTAGACTGATGATTTCTTAGTGATGGTATCCTACAAATTGCACCTTAAAAATAGGAGTGTTCATATCAGAAACTGACCTGTTTATCTTCAAGGTGAACAGGGTTTATTCCTTCTTTTTCTTCTTTATGTCAAGAGAAAAGAAAATAACACAATCCCCTTAATTTTTTTCCTATTTGTTAACAAATGATGAAGTAACACTTTCCCGTTACTTGGGAAGATCTGCTGGTTTCAAATACGTTAGGCTCCTTGCTTCTAAGGAGAATAATACAGTAATTAAGCTAGTGCTCTAAGCTGTGTGTGGCTGACCTTTTCCATAGCTGCTTGGCTGGTCTGAGAATGATACCTGTTAATTCCTTTGCTTGCTGGAATGATACATGCCAGTGAAAAGACAGTAATCCTGCTTGGAAAATATTTTTCTTTTCAATAGGAATTGCTATAGTCACTAAATATATCACCAAAGGGTGGAAAGATGTCCAAGAGGCTTATAAAGACAAAGCAGTTTCTGCTGAGACTGAAAAACTCTTGAAGTACCTGGAGGCTGTGGAGAAAGTGAAACGCACAAAAGATGAATTGGAAGTTATTCATCTGATAGAGGAATATGGTCTAGTTAGAGAGCATCTTCTGACAAACCATCTGAAATCTAAAGAGGTGAGTGAACTTCATTAGCTTTGTATTCTCTCTAGAGTAACGCTTTTCAGAGTCTTAAATTTAGATTTCCATAAATACCCCTTATGCTGTTTTTCAAGTTATTTATGCGAGTACCTAATTTAAAAGCATGAAGATTTTCATATAACCTGTACCTTTATTTTAAAATACACTTATTTAATGTACAGATGTCAGTTCTTGTAGTTTGAGAATCTTACCTTTTTTCCCTTTTCTTTCTTTGATCATAGGTTTGGAAGGCATTGCTGAAAGACATGTCTATTTCTGTACTGTTGCGAAATTTAGGAAAACTGACAGCAAATTCAGTGCTTGAACCACGAGGTTCAGAAGTGGCAATAGTATGTGAAAGACTAAGAAATGAGAAACTGCTAAAAAAGGTAAGAATGTTGTCATAATCAGTGACAGCATTTGTGGTTTCTAATCTCTTCCTAAACTGTATTTCTTCAGGCAACCTCCTTACAAAATAAAAGGGAAGTTCTTTGGAGGACATGTATAGTTTATTCTTTTAAAAAAATAAGTTGAATACCTGCATCTTTATTTTAAAGCTTGTATATATAATTTCTCATTTGATTTCCCCCCTTCCCCTCTCTTTTTCTGAAACTTTTATACAGATTAAGTAGATTGACAGCTAGGATCTTTTCTTAAATTAGGGCTGGGGCAAGCTTTGCCTGTTGGGTTCATCTGTTGCTTCTGAATCTTGTAATTTAAAATCAGCAATACAAGCTTGAAAAGTGACTGGAAATCAATTCTGTAGGATCTTAGGAAGTGAGTGAAGAAACTAGCATAGCAGCTGAGAGGAAAAAGAAGACAGAAAAGGAGGCTTTCTCCTTTCAGGTTGCTTTACTATCCGTCAAAGAGGTGAGAAAATAAGAGGGGAAAAGAGGGAGAACAAAAATTTCTCCCAAAGGGAGAACAAAATTTTTCAGGAATTTAATGGGAGATGGAGAAAACAAGTGGCTTTTTCCTGATAGTTTTGTGAGTTGGGGAGGTAAAAATCAGAACGCTTAACTTCTTCAAGACTGTAGTGGAACTGGGAAGAGCAACCCATCCTTTTTATTTTCCCATCCCACTGCTCTTCCCTTTGTCTGCTTTCTGTTTTAACCAGACATAGCTACTTTGGCACTGGAGAAGGGAAAGCAAAGATGGTAGCACAATACCTTGATGGAAGAAAGAAAGGGGACAGGCAATCAGATTTGCTAAGGTTTGCTGGTAGTGAGGAAAAAGATAACAAAATGTTTTCCGTGGAGGAGAAAGATAACAAAATGTTGATAAATCAGTAAAGCAAAGCAAAGATGTGGTTTAGAATAGTTAGTGTGCAGCAGACATTGGTTTGGTTTATGTAGGGAAAGCAAAAAAGAAGAAAATGTTTGGACTGTTTTCTTATGGTAGGAGGAAAATGAATGCTGTATTCTGAAAAGAGTTTGTTTGTCCAGTGTTACTGTATCTGATACAAAACTTTTAAGTTGTGGCAGGGGGGTTGGAACTACATGATCTTTAAGGTCCCTTCCAACTGGAACCATTCTATGATTCTAAGTTTGTTCTATCCCTAGCTCAATTCCCTTTGAGGGACTTTTTCTTACTCTAAGACTGTGATAGAAAACAGCATTGGACAATCATAGATAGAGCTGTGAAATTTCATTAGAGTTCTGGTGATGGCATAACACTTGGAATTCATTGGAGGATTCTGGAAAAGGAATGAGGTCCATTACCAGTAACTGACAAGGATCAGTTTGTTCAACAGCTGTGTAAAGACTGCACAAACTCTTTAAGTTTAAAGTAACAATATACTAACCCAGAGATTTTTGTTGTAGGATTTGATTTTTAGTTTTAGTTTATTACTTTTTTTTTTTAAGGAGTTCAGATTTTAAAAAACTTACTGTTGATTTCTTTTGCCTGTAGGGCAGAATACATCCATTCCATATTTTGGTTGCTTTAGAAACCTACAAAGCTGGACACGGCAGCAGAGGGAAGCTTTGGTGGCGTCCTGATGAAGACATTTTAGAAGCTTTAGATGCCTCGTTTTACAAAACTTTCAAGGTAATATAGCTTTTTAAGAATTCTCTCTTTTCTGAAAGCTTATAAAAAGGTTAAGAAAAGCTTGTTGGTTGGATAACAATTTTGAAACTTTATAACAAAAAAATTAGGAATTGGGATTTTATTAAACAAAGAATTAAAACTTCATGATATATTCAGCTTGTTGCAACATTATTGTCCTAATGTTATCCCAGAAAGAATAAAAAAAAGCCCCACATCTAGGATTGAAAGCAGAAGGAGGAAGAATAAATTAATATATTAATTATGTGTACCTATTTTTTTTTCTTCTTTTTTCCTTTTAGACAGTTGAACCAACAGGAAAACGCTTCTTAGTTGCGGTTGATGTCAGTGCGTCAATGACACAAAAAGTTTTGGGGAGCGTGCTCAATGCTAGCACAGTTGCAGCAGCAATGTGTATGGTGAGGCATTCAACTTCTTTTATGGAATCATAGAATGGTTTAGGTTGAAGGGACCTTAAAGATATCTAGTTCCAACTCCCCTGTCATGGGCAGGGACACTTCCCGCACATTATTTATAACTATTTGCAGCTTGAGCTGCTCTTTTGATACAGAGGTGCTTTATCGTTGATTAGAAATCAGAAGGAAATTTACATACAATATTTTTTGGGTACAGAAGACGTGACCTTGTGTCTTATTGGTTGACTGGATGCTTAAAGCTACTCGCAACCACATCTGGAAAGATAATTTGAAGAAGTTCATCTCCAGTATAAATCAAATACATTTGATTTATGAAAATACTTTTTTTTTTTTTCAGAAGCATTCATAGAATAATACAGATAAGATTAAGCAATTTTGGGATAATTCTTATGTGTATTGAGTTACCAATATGGCCCTGGTATCACAATCACTTCTGCCTCAATTTGATATTCTAAAACTTCTTGTGTCTTTATCTTACAGAGGAATCAAACTTTTGTGTGAGTCTGAAAATATTTAGTGTTTTATGTCAGAGGGGAGAGAAGAAATATGGAAGTATCTTTAGTTACAATAGTCAGAGCAGTTACTTAGCTCTGATTTTTGTAATGCTTATTTGCAGTAGTATTACAGAATATTTAAAGTAATATTAAAGAATATTACTGCATCTGAGGAGCGATGGTGACTTAAATACAAAAGCATATGTCATGTTGTGTGTTCAGTAGGGAATGCCTTGATTCAGACATTAAAAATTATGAATAATATAACTAAATTATTTTTGTCTTCCTCTTTCTCAGGTTGTGGCACGTACTGAGAAGGATTCCCATATTGTTGCCTTTTCGCATGAAATGGTCCCTTGCCCAGTGACGACCGATATGACGTTACCTCAAGTATTAGTGAAAATGTATGAAGTATGTAAAAACAAACAAATAAAAAAAATTAAAAAAAATAGGAAGTAGCTGTTGCTAATGTCACAGTTTAGAAGTCTCAGCAGTTACAATGGTTACAATGTATTTTCTTTGTAATCAATTCTAGTATTGGGTTTAGCCTGTATCTTTATAATAAAACACTGGATATTTTTCTCGCTTTTATTTAGAGAAGGTCCAGCAAATGTCATTATTTCAGATGCCAGGTATTAACATTGCAATTTAGAATGGCAGTGTTAGGTCATGACAAGTTAGTGCAAAAAGAATGTGAAAAAAACTAAGCAAAACCTGAACAAAACCAAGATGAATAAGTGAACTATTGTTTAATAAAGAAGCCTCTGTGTGTGATAAAACTTGAAGCTTTACATAAAAAGTAATTTTTCCATGGTTTACTGATTTCTGTATTAATGTGTTCCATTTATTATTTTGTTTCTTTTAAGATTCCAATGGGTACCACTGATTGTTCCCTTCCAATGATATGGGCTCAGAAAACTCAGACAGCTGCTGATGTCTTCATTGTGTTTACTGACAATGAGACCTTTGCTGGAAATACTCATCCTGCAGCCGCTCTTAGAGAGTACAGAGAGGTAAATATGCTTCTGACTGTTTATAATTGATGAATACAGGATAAAATAAGTATCAGTTCTAAAGATGTTTTAGAGACTGAACTAGTTGTGGGTTTTTTCAGTAAATAGTTATGTATTGTTAAAAACTGATATATTCTGCAGTTAGGCAGAATTAGTGCATGTATTGCACTAATTGCACATGTTTAAAACCACTGAATAGCTAAAAGGATTTGTAATTATCTGCTTGATGTACTTAATGTCAAAGAAAACTCTTTTGGTATTTGGGCAATATATGAATTTCTGCATTCTATATATAATTGATTAAGTTTTTTTTATAGTTCTTACAGAATGAAATCTGTCTTACAGAATTAAATTTAACTTTGATGGCTGCAGTAGATACCACAATGTTTAAATGAAATAATGAAAATAAGCCTGTAGGGAGGTGTCAATAGGATGAGGTTATAGTATCCTGTGAAGAAAGCTCATTATGTTTTAAAGGAGCTACTCTAAGCTATGCAGCTTCATAATTTTAAAATAGAACTTAGAAAAATACCTTCTCCAAGCCCATAGCTATTAGAAACTCTTATTTAATCGGCCGACAATCTTCTGTGCTTTCAAGGCACTAAACTACAAAAAATGGCAAGCATGCATGTATGGACATTAATCTTCATATCATGTCTACCCAGTTGAAATTAATACCAAAAATCTTTCACTTGCCCACCGTGTTTTATTTTTCTTACTTGAGGTTAGATCCCATTCCTAAATTTGTTCTTCGAACAAAGAGTTCCTATTCTCTGGCCTTCATGCCACTTGCTTTGCTTTACCTTATAGGTTACTAACCTACACATTCAGCTCATTTAGCAGAATTGTCCAAGCCACTGTTCCTGTGTTTGTTCAACCAATATTTGGAAATTCTTGCCTTAGACAAAATCACACTCTTTGACTTCTATTAGATGATTTGATAATTATTATTGAAAGTTTTCTCAGAGTGAACCGCAGAATAGCAGTTGTAACATTTGCATTTGAAATAATCTATGAATTTTAGTATTGCAGGAAAGTCGTGCTAATATACCTCATTGTAATTATTTCCATTTATTTAAATATATCTACTGCAGGTTAAGTAAAATGTTAACAGGCAGTCTGCTATTCTGGTTATGGCATACTAGATTCTGTCACTATGGCTATTCAGACAGTGGTTTATGCAAGCAAGATTTGGCCCTCTGGTATGTTTAAATTACTGTATATGTGTGTTCTGATTATTTTTTATTTCCTTCCTCTAGAAAATGGGTATTCCTGCGAAACTGATTGTTTGTGGAATGACGTCAAATGGTTTTACGATTGCCGATCCAGATGACAGAGGCATGTTGGATATATGTGGCTTTGATACAGGAGCTTTGGATGTTATTCGAAACTTCGCCTTGGATTTGATTTAATTTCGTAGGCATCTGCTTTTCCCAGTGGGTCCATTGCTGGCAACAGACTTCACCCTGGGGATTCCCAGCCAAATATACTTTATTAGAATATGGCACATTATATACATATCAGAATGTTACCTTTTTGTGAAGGGAAAACAAGAAGAGCAGATGAGAAATATCTTTTCTCTTTTTTCCTGTTGCACACAATTTAAAATAACGTGGGAAGTTTGCTAAAAATAGCTACAGGGTTACACAACACATAATTTAATTTCATGTATAATAGATAATAAATACTGAGAGATTTTTCATTTCCCCCCCGCCCCATTGCTGTGGAATGCTTGCTTGCAAGAATAAATTGATGAATTACTCTTAGGATGGGGCAGGAAACAAAAGTGGGTTTAGTATTTTTAATAACGTTAGTTTAACAGCAACTTCGTTGAGAGGGATTTTTCTTTGGGATTTTTTTAATCTTTGTATTTTAAACAAGTTACTAACGTTCAACAGTTTCCATTGTTACACTTCAAATCTACAAAAGAAGTGTTTTCTGGCGTGTATGAGACCATGTGACTGTGATGCAGTATAAAAGATACCCAGTAAAATTTTATACTGGTAAAATTGAAAGTGGAAAAGCTCATGCTAATCTTTTTGTATCTGGATTATCATTTGGGTTTTCAGGAGCAAAGTGTAATTCTCTTTAGATAAATTGAGAGGCAGTTTCTGTGCAATGCAGTTTCAGAAGCTCTATTTTAGAATTAGTATACTTTACAGGAAGTTCTAAGAATTATTTTTAGTAGAAAAAGACCCTGGAAATAGCTGGGAAGCCACGTTCAGTCCATGTTATAACTCCAGGAAGCATCAGCACACTTTCAGTAAGGAAGATCAACAAGTGCATGTGTCTTGGCCTGCTCTTGCAAGCAGAGTGGCAACAACTAGAAACAAAACACTACATTTTCTTCAAAGGAATGTATTCAATGATACAGAAACAATCTTCCTAACAGGAGAGTATTTCACTTTTTAAAATCTTTTTGTAGGTTAACGTTACTTCTGATTTCGTAAATTAATTCAAGCTAACATTTTTCAGAACTACCTCCAGTTTATAGTGACCAATTCTTAAAAACTTTTATGACATGTACAGTTGCCTCCTACATGTTCTCAAAATCTTGTTTAGGAAGTAATTGAAACTGGATTATTTTTTTTTAATTTTTTTTTTTTTAGTCTGATAGTAAGAATGTGAGTAAATAAGGAGAAAGCTAGTGAATATCTTACCACTTTGTAACAGGAATTGATAGCAATTCATGTGCATATGTATTTAATTGTGTGGGTTTTTTTATATATGTGTGTATAGGGGGGAAGTTAAAAGATCTCTTTAGTAGATCATCTTAGAAGGTTTTTTAGTGATGCTTTTAAAACTTCCCATAAGACATATGTACGTCAGCCTCTTTTATGCTAATTCTGGCTGTTTTAAACAGTGAATTTGATGTTAATTTGAAAATAATTATGATTTATAAAAATAACCCAGTTGCGATAAATGACATGTAAGACCATATTTTTCTGCCTAAACACCAAGCTTTTAAATGTAAAATTCAAGTTCATATTATACTTTTGATACTTGTAACACTTTTAATTATGCCTCGTACATACTGATTATAAATTCCAATCTCGCATTCTGTAGGATGGATATCTCTTTTGGTGCTAAAATGTGAGGTTACGTGTTACTGAGGGTATTCTGCTACGTACTTATACTCTACCTTAATGAATAAATCCATGACATAAAACCATGGCTTAAAGGACTTCTGGTAGGAGTGTTACCTTTCAGTGGACATGAATGTAGTAACTTCTGATTTATCACTGCTCTTACAATACAGCTCTGATAGAATGCTTGAAGAATACAGGACTGCCACCAGCTTGTCAGGTGAAACTAGAAAAAACAAGTGTTCCCACAAAAGCTGAGACATAGCGCTTTGAGTTTGAAAAAGAAAATTAGCCATTTCTTACCCCTTGTAGTCTCCTTTCTAAAAAAACACCATTAATATGAGAAGCATTTTCTCAATAGATGTTAATAATTTTTTCAAGTAAATGCACAGATGTTTTGGGGTTGGTTTTGGTAGTAATGTGTTTTAAATTACACAATAGTCAAACATCTAATTAGGTGTTTCCTTCTAAGCTAGAGATGGTGAAAATAACTGATAGATAAGTATCTTTTGCAAGTGCTTTTTCTTATTTGGAGTAGTATTTGTGAAGTAATAGGAAGTATTTTGGACTAATTATAAAATTAAAATTTAAGCAGATATTTCAAGTTATGTTGTGCAGTTAATTGCATAAATTTACTGCAAGTAAAAATTAGACTAGTTACTAACAGATTGAATGAACAGTCATAGTAGTGTTGCATCTTTGAAAGCAGTCCAGTTTAAAATACAATTCCTTAAACTAGATCGTAAATGAAGATGAACTTTTCAGTAGAACTTAGAGGGAATGTAGCTCCCTGTATCTATTGCCACTGGATAGCAATGCACCATCTCAAAGGTAGCCATCCATGCTGGAGTACATAATATGCTCCTAAATATATACCATATCTCTGACCTAAAAAATCTTGTTAGAAATAGAATATTCTAAATTGTTTGGTTATCTGATGTAAAACTAGCACCAATGAGATCATGGTGTCATCTGCTCCTCCTTTAAGATTTTCAGAGAGAGGGGAAACTGAAGTAAAGCTGACAGCTGAAACTTTATAGTGTGTTGACTTTTGTCTACCTTTTTCTGTCTGGTTTTGTTATTACCTTGCAGCAAGGGGCATAGAAGAATGATGCTGCATATCCTTTTTCCTTAGACTGGATCTTTTTTATCTGCCCGTATACTGTGTTTTAGGGGACAGCATGGCTCATTTGCCATAACATGAATTTGTCCTGATTTTAGTCTCTAGTTATTAAACTGATAATTTCCAAAACGATATCTGGACGTGAAAAGAGGCAATAATTACTGTAATGTTGCTAAGCTTAAGCATTAGTTCAGTATACAATAAATAACCTACTCTTTCACCAAAGAGGAGATACTGACTCTTTCAAGTTAATAGTGTTGTTTGCATTGGAGGAACACTTTGACTAACAAAAAAAAAAGGGGACTATAATTGTGCACTGCAGTTTACCTGTAAAAATTAAACAGGGGCAACTTTTAAGATAGTTTTATTCAAAACATGAATAATAATTTAAAAAGTCTAAATGCAGAGTGCAACTGTAGGCTGGGTGAATGCAGGTTTCCTGGTATCTAACAGAATTTGTAGACTTTCAGTTTGACTGCCATTTCACCGTCACCCTCTTAACAATTCTTAAGTATTAGAGTGTTATGTCTAAGACTATAATGTTCAGGCACTTTAGCTTTAAGAAAGAAGAAAAGGATGTAATGGTCAGAAACACAACAGTGGTAAAACATTCTTTGGTAATGAAGAGCTGTGACAAACGGACATCAAAGGTTAGGTTTCTTCATGGAAGGGGCACAATCAAGAATGTGAAGAGGGCAGAAGGCACTCAAGATTTCTTAAAAACCATGCAATGCATACAGCCAGCATTGTGTAATAAATTGAATAAAGATAGGAATAATTTTGCCAAGAAATAGAATTTCATTTCAGGAATTTTAGACTGTAGCACAGAGGAGGAGAGTTTGGGATGCTTGTAGAACTAGATCACAGGCAAAATACAGGGTCTTTACCTACAATCCTCTGTGTATAAAAAAAGAGAAGTTTAAAAGTAGGTGTAGATCTGAAGTCAGCAGGGCTGGTCTCAGTGCCCATGACGTGAGGGCCACTAATCACTGGCCCTAAAATATCTTGCTGCTTAAAACCATTGTTAAACCTGTTTGTTAGACATAAATCATTAAGGGGGTTGTGTTGTTCTTTTTCATTGTTGTTTAGTTGGAGCCTATAAATGGGTGTGGCTTTAAAAGGCTATTCAATGAAGTGTAAATTCTTGGCTTAAAAAATACACCAGCAGTTTTGGAAATGTACTTCAATAATGCCTTTGTCTGTGAAAACACTAGGAAAATATTTTTCTCCATTGCAAAATGCTGTGCTGCTTAATAACTCGTACCTCCGTACCAGGAGCATTAATATTGGTTCCATTTGGTTTGTTTCTTGTATTACCTTTTTGCTTTGCCCTTCCTTTTCTCTGTTAATGTTGTCTTTTTCCTCCTTTCCCATCTCCTTGGCACCTCGGGCCTATTCTTGACTCCCTTTTCACACACAAGCTCTCGTCCATTCCTTCTTTTCTTGCCTCTGTTCTTCTTCTGCCTTCTTGCTGTCGTTGAGCAGGCTAGCTTAGCTAAGTAACTTATACCAGAACTGATGTCATAGTATTTATCTTAATTTTAAAAACCTGGATAATTTTTTTCATTCCTTTGACTATATAAATCTCTTGTAAAACATTTAATTTGCTGTATCTATTGGATTTTTTGTAAAACTTTGTGTAAAGCTTAGTGACAAAAGTATACTTTGTTTATTTACAAAAATCCAACATCTGCCTGTGAATGGCTTTATTTTTATGAAGTAACAGCTTAAAATTGGCTTTTCAAATTTAAAGCTTTTTTCTAGAATTAGTTCAGTGGGTTGGAGCTTTCCATTCTGTTAAATATTATCAAGCTGCCGTTATACGCAGAATTAGGGAAACAAATTAATATTCTGGATAAACGGGCAGCTTCTTTGCAGTATTGATTAGAGGAAATCTTCAAAGAATAGGATGTAGAAGTAAACCTAAGCAAAGAATCATTTGTCTTGCGTGTGCTTTTAATCTTTTTTTTTTTTTAAGCGTTTCATTAGTTTATAGGGTTTATTTTGCTATTTGAATTGATTCACAGTGGACAAATACGCTGTAAGTAAGCTGTTTTAATGACTTTATTGCTGGAATGGTAGAGGTTTCATCTTGCCATGATACAGTACAGTGTACAACATTGCTGAGTAAGAGTTACGGGGGGAAAGGCAAAACACTAGGGCAGCGTGTTACGTATATGTTGCTCTGAGAGCTAAGATTTAAGATTAGCTAATTTCAGCAGAAGGTATGGTGTCTTTAAATATGTGTGCTTACATTTGGATTTATAATTTTTGATACTGTAAAGTGTGGTTTCTTTAGGTATTCCTGCATTCTGAATTTAAGTTTAAATATATATATATTTGCGTATATATATGTGGTATGTTGAAAACTTTTACAAATGCTTCATTAACAAATAATGAATATAAATAGCTGTTTTCCTAACGTTACCAGCTTCTTAGAGTTAAGCACAACTAGTTACAAATAAAATGTCTTTTCTATTATATTCTCCTAGAAAAGTGCAGTTCTACTCTTTAAAAATAATTCTGTAAAAAGAAGCAACAGGTGGGCACATTGACAGCTCTGTCTGCTTAAATAACTTGGTATTTGTTTCCAGCTTCTCACGCTTCCTAGGAGCGTGATGTTTAAGCTGGGTGAGCAGGTATGTCTTACGTGTAAGTACAGAATCTTTCAGTGGATAATTTAATGTTCAGATCCCAGGGCAAACATTTTTTTAAGATAAAAAGCTTTGTCCAGGAGACAATGCTAAGAAAAAGTACGGAAATTTTTAATGCCTATTTTTGAGTTCCTTTTCTTGTTCTTGTTTTTTTTTTTTTTTGTAGAGTAGAACCACACTTTAACCGCCATATCATGTTTAAATAACTTAAACATAACATGGCTTTGTGCCATCCAATAAAGAAGGCACTGTCTTGCTGCTACTTTCTATGAAATGATACAAAATTAATGGAAACTATTTGGATGGGGAGCCTTAATATGGTTAAAAAGAAATGTAATTAACCCTTTGAGTGCCTTAACGCATATCTTCTTTACTAAACGGGCGCTCACTTGGATCTGCAGGCACTCAGCATGTTTTCTCAACAGCTGAAATACAATATTGCCTGAAGTGACAATGCCCTGGGATTTCTGAAACTTAGAACTCAAAGGGTTATTTTAGACTACTGTTTTTGGAACTTTTTTTTTTAACAGGGAACAAAATGAAAAGGTCTTTGAAAAATTCCTTTGCATATTATTATTGTTATTATTTCCATGATGGATTTACCAGCTTTCGGGTGTAAAACTATTGTTAATCTTCTGAGAAAACAAATGGCTGGAGAATTCTACACAGAGATAAAAGAATACTTGGTTACCACTGTATGTGCAAAATAAATTGTTTTATTAAGTATAAATTTTGCACATTTGTGTTTACCTTGATGTGCGCCCTTGTAAACAAAATTTTAATAAGGCAGTGATGAAATTATAAAAATACAGTAAACCACAATAATATAACGAGGTCAGTGTGTTTAATTAGCTCATTACACATTAAAGATGCACAGTGCAGGAAACTGTATACTAAAGACTTTCTAAAAATGATGCAGTTTAAACTTATTTAAAACCCGCTTCACAAAAATGAAGCTCTCAAATTCACATGACACTCTCCCAGTCCCAGCATGTGGAATTGAAGATAAATGCGATGCTTTTTTCCCTTGAGGGGAAAAAAGTAGTTGAAGCGCAGGCAGTGCTGAAAGCAATGGAAGTAACAGGAGCCTCATTCACAAGAAGTGAGTAAAAATTCATTAATTAATGTTTTTATTCTAAACTGTGCACCTTTGGTTGTGTAATGGTCCCTTTTACTGAAGAATGGGATATTATTTTCTACTTGCATATGAACTTTCTTGAAGTAACCAAGTCTCGGCATTGCCTGGTCTGGCTTTGGATGTACATTGTACTGAAACTATTAAATTTTAGACATTTCTTTTAGACATTTAACTGCAAGTTAAAATGGCTAGTAAACTGCATTCTGACTGTAGAATTTATGTACTAAATAAACTCTATGCATATTAAACCCATTTTATTTTGTCTTAAGTTTTATAATAGCGTCGGATTGATCCTAACAGAGTTTGTAGCTGCAGAGTTTAGTGACAGTGAGTGGTCTGGTTCCCCTGGAAGGATATTCCTGAATGACAGTGTAGAGACTGATACTTCATAGTGCAGAGTGAAGGTGAAAGCAATTACCTACCCCTCTAAAGCTGCAAGAATCTTTATTCCCTTTTCTGTAGCAACTGGACACACAATTTGGTAGCTAGGTGATCAGACACTGAGATGTAAGGGGCAGACATGCATACAGCAGTACCACTACAAACTTGTTTTGTTTCATACTTTCTTCATAATTACAATTTGACATTCACAGAAAAATGAAATTTAAAGGAACCATTACATTAAACGGACCATTTATTGTAATTGTCGGAACAAAGCTAGAAAGCAAACTAACTTGCAGCAAAAGAACAACGGGATTCTTCTTGTACAGCCTGTACTTCTCCAAAGCACAGTATCAGGATGTAATAGCAATCAAATGAGATCACTGTCTCACACTTAGAGCTTAAAAGTTACATAATGCTTTTTATCACCATTTTGGTTGTGGTAAAGCTGAGGCAAGGACACCAAGTAATCTGCCAAGTCCATGAAATCTGTGTCAGAGAATGATCGGTGATACACAGCTTGAAGATGTTGAGTCCAGCTGATGCAACCTATCTTTGTGATCTTCTAACTTGTCTGAAATTCTGAT
This sequence comes from Tringa tobata, assembly GCA_033628505.1. Classification (NCBI taxonomy): domain Eukaryota; kingdom Metazoa; phylum Chordata; class Aves; order Charadriiformes; family Scolopacidae; genus Tringa; species Tringa tobata. The sequence continues at coordinate 194,611 of JAHREE010150661.1, forward strand.
TATACAAAGAAAGACTAGGGCTGTTCAGGATTTTCATTTCACTTGACATTGATGAACTAATGGAAGCAGTTTCCCTTCCTCATGAAGCTTCTTAGTGTCTGTAGCACCTCCAACGAAAGTCCCGTTGACAAACACTCTTGGGAGCTATCCAGAAAACGAAAATTGCATTAGTTATTGCTTGAAAAAAAGATAAGGAAGCCCACAGGGACTCTAGTATACACACAATAGTTATGTTCTTACATGAGCATATTTAAAATTACTGTACAACTCAGACATTTCCGTGATATTTACAGAGATGGGAAATTTTGTTCACATGCCCTTCAAAATTGGGATAAAGTCACTATATGGGAGATTTTTACAATAATTAAGTCACAGGAGAGCAATAAAATTAAGAAACTACAAGGTAAGTGATAAACACAGACAGTATAGAACCCTTCTGCAGTACCACGTCTTTAATTTAGGAGCTTGTATCTCAAGCTTACTTACCTCAAAAAAAATGAAGAACTTGATATGTTCATAACCCGTGAGGAATGTGTGTAGTGTAAGTTCTTACTTTGCTTGTTACGTGTAAGAAAAGATACTTACTGTTCTGGCACCTGTCATCTGGTGAAGAATGTCTTGGAACTGACTTCCATTTGTATTCATGTCCAGTTCTACAGCTGTGTAATTTACATTCATATCATCAAAAAGTTTTTTTGCCATCTTGCAGTAGTAGCATGTTGTTTTTGAGAAAATCACCACACAGTTGTCTGAAATTATCTCCTGTATATTCAAAAGAACATTCAAGTCAGCGTGCTTTAAGTCAGTGTATTTTAAGAGTATCAAACAGTCAGGAAAACAAATACAGAAGCTAAAAATCTGCTATTATGGTAACTAATACAGGGAAATTACTCTCTGTTAAATGCTTTCTGAAGTATTTTAACAGGGACAACTGAGGAGTTCCCAGCCGTGCTGCAGTGCTGGCTGGCTGTTTCTGAAAAGTCTGTACTTTTTTCTCTGGTTTTTAAGATAAAGGGAAAAGCTAGTTTAGCTTCCAAGTCACAAGAATCTGAAGGCGAGGAATGAACTACTTTTCTTTAAAAACAAAAGGTCGCACAGTGGCTTCTATCAAGGCATCTGTCAAGAAGACATCATCACCTGTACGATGGGTGCAAAACATATCCACCCCACATTTGTGCTGAAGACCTCTATGGTGGCCTAGCACCTCCTTTAGGGATGCATCCCATATTTTCACTTCAGAATAAAAATTGCTTCCTACCTGACCACCAAGTCAGACTCTGGATCTCAAAAAGTGCAGTTGCACTTGGCCAGATCCCAAAGAGCATCTGCACACACCTGCAGCAGCCAGTGAGGCACAACTTCAGCAGTTTGCAGAACTGCGTGGAAGATAAAGTTCTCCTACTCCACTTAAGCTTTTCAGTGAAAGGTACTGAGCAGCGTATCTAACTTTAAGGAATGCTAAGATCATCATCTCATGGGAGTAAAGAAATTGAGGAGAACTGGCATTAATGGTCTCTACCAGAAGAACCACTGGCACCTCCAAAGCTGTGTATGACCTGTGCTTGACTCCAAAACTGAGCAGAATGATTATGGAGCATGTGGTATGACTGGCATGCAACGGTGGCAACACTGAATCCTCTTTTGCTCTTCAGTCACAGACTCCCACAGTCCGCCAAACAAGCTGCATCTCCTCAAATTATTTAGTACAGCTTTCCCTGCCCGTGAGGCAAACAGGATGTGCTGGTGGCAAGCAGAGTGACAGAAAGGATTCTGAGAAGATAGCAATACCTCTATTACCTTACTGTAAATTCAAGGTGATTTCAGGCTGTCGTTTACTATCAGTAAATTTACTTTAAAAAACAACTTACTCTTTAAATATTTACTTTACTTGATATCAGTCATTTTACAAGGTTTAATCCCCAATATTGATAGCATTACTGAATTTGAGTAGAGATCTGAAAAAAATATAAAATGGATGTAGCCTAGGACGATCAGTTTCCAGGGCTGCAGTTAAACAATCTTACCAGTATTACTTAACAAATGTAAGAATCAGGTTCAACAAGCGGAACTATTTACAGATTTTCTTTCTATAAGTCAGAAGAGGTTTTAAGTAACCATGGCTTTTAGAAATGTTGAAAATATGGAAGAATTGCATAAATAACGTTACCTGTATTTGATTCACAGCAGCATCGTTAGACAATCCTACAGAAGTAGGCACCCTATTCCCCATTCTAAAACTAAAAATAAATTAAAGTCAGATATTTGAGCTTTCAAACAAATGACCCATTTCATAGTTCACAAATGAAAGATAGGGTTCATACTGTTTTATTTCAATATTTCATGTGGTTTCTCCATTATGTGTAAGTTTACTTCAGCTGCACTACCTAAGGTCATACAGGAAGGCAAAAATAAAGAGATGGATGTCACAGACTATAAGAATAACCAGAAAGGCTGACTTTACACGAGAAATACCGGGAGTCCCCTCCCCCCCCCCAGTGATAACACAGATCCAGGTGTCAAATCTGACACCGGGCTGTATTCAACAAACAGAACCCGACTCTAACAGAAAGGGCCACGCTCGTGTTTATCAATGCAGGGTGTGCCTCAGGGCTTGCTGTGTCGTGCCGCTCCGAGGCCTGCACCTCCCGCTGCCAGCCGGGCCCGGCCCTCCCTCCTCTCCGCCACCCCAAGCCCCGGCCGCGCTGCTCCCGGGAGGGCCGCTCCCCTGAGGACGCGCGTTCAAACGGCACGAAGACAGAAAGCAGGCCCTATCCCCTTGGGCTCGACCCATTCCGGGGCCCCGCACCCACCGACCGACCAGCCCCAGGCCTCTCGCCGCCCGGCCCAGCGCCCTCTGCAGGGCCATGGCCGCCAAAGAGGAAGGGGCGGGACTTCGCCGCAGTCCTCACGGCGGTCCGATCCCGCCCGCAGGCCCCCGCCCCGCCTCCCGACGGCGGCAGGGACTGCCCGCCGCACTGCCGGTGCCCTGAGGCGCCGCGCAGCGCCGCTCGATCCCTCCGGTGAGGGCTCCGCTAACGGCGGTGTCGGAAGCGAAGGCAGCCCAGAGCGG